>APFE031194125.1:100973-112112 GCA_000404065.3 Pinus taeda | reverse complement strand
AGAGCAAACAAATCTGCAACTGGATCAGTAAGTAGGGTTGAGATTGGCAACATGCTTGATGAGTTCAAAACTGATATTTTAGGGAGTCTTAGTGAGCAACTAGACACCCTTAAGATACAAAACAAGCAGAAAGTATAAGCTGAACCTTTGGCCATCTTTTGTCCAAAATGTAGGAAGAAGCATGCTCTAAGGGAATGCCCCTTAGATGCAAAAGTTGTAGAAACATGTGTGGTTTGTTCAGAAAGCCATGAGACCAAGGATTTTCCTTCAATTCCTGGGCTCAAAGCTATCTTTCAAGAAGACCCAAATTCAATTGAGTCTCTCTGTTTTGTTTCAAGGAGACCTTGGCAGGGGCAACAAAATCAAGGGTTTCACAACCCCACAAACTTTCAACCCCCACCAAATTGGAATCCTTGGCAACAACCTTGGTCCCAACCTCAAAATCCATTTCAATAATTGGTACAAGGTATGCGAAATCCTTATGGGAGATTTTCTCAATTTTATCAATATCCTCCATATTTTCAAAATCAACAAGCTCCACAACTTCGAAATCAAAATTCACAACTTTCATTACCATTTCCACAACAACAACAACCTTCTCAGCAAAATCTAAATTCCCAACTCTTGCTTCCATTCCAACAAAAGATAAATCAATTACCTTCCCAGCCATTGCCAAATACCAATAATAAAAACCCTCAAAATGCTTACATGGTAGAAGGGCAACAATTTCCTACCTATATGATTCTTCCTCTCAATGATTTACAACTCAAATCTGGTAAAGTTTTAGACAAGCCTTCTATGGATGCTCAAAAGCAAAGCATTTCTGAGAAAGAATCTCTTCAAGCCAATAAAGGTTCTGAAGAATCTCTTCAAAACCCAAGCACTCAAGAAGAAAAAGAAAAAGAGTCAACCCCCACAACTCCTATAGTTGAGCAACCTGCATCTTCATCCACACCTCCTTTTCCTTAAAGATTACAAATTGATAAAGGAGTGGAAAAACAAATCTTGTTGCCTGACTATGATTTTCCAAATGAATTAAAGAATGTCTATATCAATATCCCCTTGTTACAAGCCATTAGAGAAATTCCCATTCTAGCAAAAACAATAAAGGAGTTGAGTCTCAAAAGACCAGGAAGGAAACCAAGAGATACAAGAAGAATCCACCTGGTAGGAAAACTTGCAGATATCATGACGGGAAAAATTACCATGCAGAAGTATGTAGATCCTGGTAGTCCAATTGTCAAAACACATATAAATGGGGTAGAAATTCCAAATACTTTGATTGATTTAGGGGCTGCTATCAACATTATGAGTAGAAAGACTATGCAATAGCTAAAACTTCCTAATCTTATTTTTACACCTACTTTACTACAACTTGCAGATCGATCAATTATCAAACCAGATGGTGTATTAGAGGACATTTCGGTCTCCTTAGATTCTTGGGAGTATCCAGTAGATTTCATGATTTTAACTCCCAAGAGTAATCTAGGAGGGCACCCACTCATCTTAGGAAGACCTTGGCTAGCCACAGCTGATGCTTTTATCAGTTGTAGATCTAGGGATATGTATATTTCTTATGGTAATTCGACAAAGAAATAAGAAAATGGTTATCTTGCATATATAATGCACTTCACTTCAGCAGTTTACGACTCCTAGATTGACAATTTATATAGCAATTTAGGACACACTAAATTGACCAAACACACTATTTCCTAGGCAAGGAAGTGTGGCAGAGATATGGAGAAAATTTTGTGTCTCAAGGCAAGTATGCCAATGAGATCCTCGTGCGGTTCCATATGGAGAAGTGCAAACCCATGCAAACTCCTCTAGCTATGAATTGGAGGAAGGAGGATGCTCCTTTAGGTGAGGTAGTAGCTACTACTATTTATTGGCAGCTGGTGGGTGCACTTATGTATCTGGTGAACACATGACCCAACTTATGCTTTGCGGTGAACCAGTTGAGTCAAGCTATGGTTCAACCTACCAAGGTGTTTTGGAAGCCAGTGAAGCATGTGCTGAGATACCTTAGAGGCACATCTTAGTTTGGATTGTTATACAAATAGACAGAGGGAGTGAAGCTTCGGGGCTTCACAAATATGGTTTGGGTAGGGAGTCCATCATACCGAAAGAGAACTTCTGGAGGAATATTCAACCTTGGTTAAGCTACAGTTTCCTGGTATAGCAGGAAACAGAGATCAGTTGCACTTAGCTCAACAGAGGCTAAATACATGCCTGCTAGTTAGGCTGCATGTGAGGCAATTTGGATGCGAAAGATTCTAGTGGGATTGTTTGGTCAGAGGATGGATCCTATAGTGATCTACTATGATAATCAGAGTTGCATCAAACTCTCTAAGGATCCAGTTCTTCATGACAGGTCCAAGCACATAAATATCTAGTATCACCATCTTCGCGACTGCGTGGTCAAGAGGATCATGTTGTTGCTGTATTTTTCGACCGAGGAACAGGATGCAAATATTTTGACAAAGGCATTGTCAAGATGCAAGTTAGAGTTCCAAAGAGACATGATTGGGGTTACTGATAATCCATTTCTTAGTGAGAGGGAGTATTGAAAAGAGCAACAAGAAATGCTAAAAATAGAAAATGCTAAAAATAACACTGCTATAAATAGCAATTCAGCTAGTATTGAACTTAGCAACAATGGATGAAAAGTGGAAGTGCTAAAAATAGATTTTGTATAAATAGAATTTTGGGATACCATCCTATTTTAGTCAGTCCCTAAACTAAAATAGGAAGTAAAATTTGAATTTGAACTTAACAGTTGTTTGTAAAACAATTAATTAATTCACCATGAGTTAATTAGTTGTGAAAAATCAATGACATCTATGTGAGGACATGCAACAATTTCTCCATTGATTGAGGGATTTATCCATTAGTTAAAGAGATAAGGATGAGTTGTAATATTGAGTTCTAATTAGTTGGCTCAGTTAACTGAGTCAAGTCCAGTTAGATTAATTTAATAGTTTGCTAAATTAATGTGAGTTCAATTAGTTAATGCATGCTTACATATAATTGATGCACTTCAGATAACTGAGTATTCTCTCATAAATAAATCATGCATGTCAGTTCAGACAAAGACCCAGTTGAGATTAGATGGAGGGACAATGTACTATTAGTTGCTAGAATATTCCATTGTGAATATTCCTTGCATGTAGAAGGAATTCTTTCCTTGAGGATTGTGTAGTTACTTCTTCATGTTTAGTGAGTGTGATGAGGCCAATTCACACATGTGGCTTCACTAGACCCCAAGAGAAATTGCGCAAGGAAAAAGGAGGCTTGGAGGACTTGAGGAGGATATATTCTATGTCTATTCAGTTTGTGAGCAGTATTGTTTGACTGCAGAGAGAGAAGGATAGCTTGAGAGTTGATTATTTTTGTAACTTGAACAAGATTTCCATTTGTATGATAATACAGAGTTGAGGTTTTATGTTGAGGTTTTCCCCGTGTTATTTATTTTGTGTTATGTGTGTTTGATTTCTCCTTATCAGTTATATGGGTTCTATTGATCTTGCTCATATTTGATTAAGCTTCCAAATAATTGGTTGTAGAAGTAGATATTGTATTTTTCCTTAGTATATTGTATAATCTATTGATCTACAGTGGGAATTTCTACACTATGAAATCATGATTAACATTTATTTTGTTCTCATCATGAGTTTCCTTTACTACCCTTTCGCCATTAGTAAGCATTTCTTGTAGAAAATTTTTCAAATTTGCCTTCAAAACTTCCATGCCTTTCTTTTAATCATCCATCTTAGATTCCACACCATCCATCTTAGCTTCCACACCATCCATATTAGCTTCCATGTCATTCATCTTAGATACTACGCCTTTCTTTAAACCCTCCATCTTAGCTTCCACGCCATACATCTTAGCTTCTACGTCTTTCTTTAAACCATCCATCATAGCTTCTGTTACTTTTTGTGTGAGTGAAATTTGTTGCATTTGGTCTTGTAATTTTGATATATCATGTTGCATTTCTTCCTCTTCTTCATGAGTCATGCTAGAGCTTTCAGGTTGCTTACTAGGTGTTTCCATTTTCTTTCTTCGGGGCATCAAATGCCAATAATAGTCATTCACTATGCCCTTTGAATTCCTTCAAAGTAATTTTTCAAACCAAGCTTATGCAAAAATTTAAAAAAAAACTACACTTCTTTTTTTACTTTGTAGGAGCTTGATATTGAATTCGATGTATGTCTATAATTTTGGATCTCCAAGGTCTTAACTTTCTTCTTGTGGTAACCTTCTGAGAAATCTTTCTAACCCCACAAGTCTGACCAAGATTGTATTCTCCAATGAAGCGTTATGCCAAATCTCCCACAATGACTTGAGTATAGACTGGTTCAGTAGATCTAACTTGTACGACATGTCGCGGATCACTGTTTCAACCTTAGGTTCTGAAAATGATACCCAAAAAACTCAAGTCCATCCCCTTTCTGTAACTTCTGACGAAAATTTAATCTGATTCCCAAAGAAAATGTTATGACTATTTTCCCAAGGTCACTTGTTTGGAATGTAATTTGGGGATCTGCAGAAACCCTAACTTCCTTAGATTATATCTCTCAAGATATAGTTAGACAAGATCTGAAATATAGGCCCAAGGTTTAGACTGATTCCTTCTCAAATGGTTTTTTGGTTTAGTTTCTGAAACTTTGTAGCGAAAATGTTATAGCGAAAATTCTACAATGACCCATTTGGAGAAGCGAAACCCTAGAGTCCAATGCTCTGGTACCAAATGTTATGAAACGAGCTCACAAAAATATAGAAAAGATAGATCAACGCCTTAGAAATATGCCTCTACAAGGGGGAAACCTCCTTTGCATTACACAAATGAACAATTCTTAGATGATTCAAATGAAAAAACCTCCTTTCTATATATAGGAGTCTAAGGGGTCACAATATAACCAAAGCCGGCCTAACAATAATAATGTAAAGACACAAAAATAACAATAGTGGGATTTTATGGGGCACAATAATAACAATATGGGGACAATAGGGGCACAACAATAACAATAAGGGACACAATGACAATAGTAATGGTGGAATCACCAGTATTATAGGGACCTAACATGCCCTCATAAGACCATTTAACAATAACTTAAGTTTTGAAAAAATTTCACAACATATAATAAGTAGAATTTTAATCTTCACATCATTCGATAAGTAGGCACAAGAACAAGTAAGACATTGAGTTTTAACCTTTCCTACTTATTAAAATAGTTATGTTAGTTGTTGATATTTCCTTGCATTACTCTTTACTCCACCATAATTCAACATTGAAGAATTATGTGTTTCAATGTATCCTTTTGAGTTTTCTCCTACCCACGTTGTTACTATAGTTATCCAAAGACTTTGAGAAATTCATTATAAGTGAAACTTACTTAAATTAATGAATTATAATGGAGATATAGTTAAAAATTTGACCTTTATTGTATCTTTCAAGAATCTAATACCCCATATATTTTGAGTTTCTAATATATTGTGATCCTACAACTTTCTTCATTCCTTAAGCTCGATTTAGAATGACAAGGATTAACATGTGTATCACAAGCAAACTTGGATTTATTTCGACTAAAATCTTTCACTTAAGAAATAGACTAAGGTACCAACACCTTATTATCTCCAAGTGGTGAAATTCATGATCATAATGCATAACAATTCATTTGTTACCTTCTATTTTTATGACTTGCGCTAATATGTTGATTCCCTAAGTGGTGTATCACTCATAAAAAAAAAATCACACCATCGCTTGTGATGAGAGAAAATGATAGCTAAATTTGAAGGTGTAGATCGAAGACATAACCCGGACATTGTTATGGGTTAGAAGATTGACATGTGCTAGTCTTGGAAGACCATACAATAAAGGATCACATTGGATCACCTATGAAGGGTTGCATCCATCTAGGGTCAAAGCCCGATACTATTCACACACTTCCATCCTATTCTGGTCATCTAGTACAAGGTCAATTGCTTCCAAGGACATCATAGGGAAAGAGGTTGTCGAAATGGCTCCAAGGCTTTCAATTTTACATGAACTAAAACTGTTTAGAAATTCAATTTCTCCTATACCCTGAGAAACCTTCATAGAATTTAAATGTTTCTCCTTCTCGGAGTCAGAGAGTACAATGGTGACTCTGTGGACATGATTTTCTCCTTTAATAAGTAAATCGATCCATGCCTATATATTTATATTCAAGCAATCCTAGTACATTTAACTTCATAAAAACCAACCTAGTATAAGAAAATTTACTAAATTCTTTTATGGTGGAACAATTGGTTGTGGTATTCTTACAACAATTATATGTTTGAGAAATATTTAAAAAAAATGTGAAAATTGAACAACACACAAAAAATATTCACACCTCTTTTCTAAACCTATTTCCCAAGGATAACAAAGGGAGTTGCCATCGCCAACCCTCAATTTGATCATATGTTAATATGGCAAGATACTTTCTTAACTAGAGGAGTCGGTTGGTCTTTTAATCTCTTGAAATTGAAATTAATATACATGCTACTCTTAAATTTGTCGATCTCCATGTATTAGTTATTGGGGTATTGGCCTATCATCACATGATCTTGCCTTCCTAGGAGATGATCATGGGGTGTCGCCTTCGGTACCTCCCATAGGATGACTTTCCCAACATCATACCGGTGTCACAAGAAGCCAAATCCAAGGGAAGAACCCATGAGAGATGTTATGTCTGATATAAATCTTGATATCACACTCTTAAGGATAATGTGTAAATCATTTGATCAAATCATATTGCCATCCCAATCTATTCAATGTGAATACTTGTAGAGCTAATGTACCTAGGAAACCCCCATAATGCTGAGTGATGGATTTTCTCCCACTTTTCTTCACTGAATGGTGAAGAGGAGATAATTGCTCCATTATTAGAATCATCATGCTGATCTCTTCTATGTCCCCTTGATCTTCAAATGCTCTGTGGAAACACCTCTTTGTACTCCATGACTTAACGGATATGGACTCTGAAGCATATTGATATTTATCACTCGATAAGGATAAGGGTCAAGAGTTTTCCACTGAATGGAAAGTCTATTGGCTCCCTGATCTTGCCAATCTCAAAAATATGTGTCGCCCCTGTTTTCCAAAATTACACATAGCATAATAGAATGTCAATCTGGATAAACATTATCCAATTAGATTATTTTTCAAAGTTAGAATCTCTTCGCAGAATACAATTGTGGTTGGCAATTCATTGATAAGAATTATCCATTTGAAAGCTTTTATGGACACAACCAACAAGATAGCCATTATCCCAACTGAATAATTTTGTGGGAAACCCACATATTAATCTAACATTTCCAGGTCAACTGATAAGGTAATAAAAAGAGTGGCATCAACAGTCGACAAGAGGATTTTATTTTATTTTATTTTTTTCGACAATCAATTTAGGAAGGTGTTGTTTGTGTTTTACAACTACCAATCACAACCCCATGTGACACTCTAGAGAGACCTTCATGATGCTGGTTTTATCAACATACCATTTTTCATGATGACTGATCGTTGGGGATGATGTTTGTTGTGGAATGTTGTGGTTTTTGCAACATGGACAGTCATGTGGTTAAAATACATTATTTATCATAACCTCTAGGATATTTCTTATTGCACTTCTTCGAGTTTTCTTAGGTTGAAACATGACAGATTGTTGTATTTCAAGGGAAGATTGTTCTTACAAACTTTTCTATATGGAAACTAAGTCTAAACTAATGTCATTATTAGCTTTGCGATAGACGGTTGACTATTGCTTGGAAAGAAAGTGTTCTTTCCAATTACAAGTGATATAGTAGATAATTAATTACCGACTGGGAATTAATTCTAAGATACATAATGGAGGATAACATAGTGATTACATGTAGTTTGTCATAAAAAAGAACTATCATGCATACATCTTAATATAAGGTTTCTCAAGTCATCTAGAGGTTGATTAAATAAATAACTACATCCACTCCTCTTCGAGGATTTGTTGAGGTGGAAGGTCGCTAGTGGCTATCCATGGCAAATATAAGAATGCAAATTTTTATCGGATTATTATATATATATATATATATATATATATATATATATATATATATATATATTATATATGATGTATGTATGTATGTATGTATGTATGTACTGTATGTATGTTATGTATGTATGTATGTATGTATTTATGTATGTATGTTATGTATGTATGTATGTATGTATTATTATGTATGTATGTATGTATGTATTTCCTAAAAAAGCATAATATGGCATGTAAACTTTGAAATAGTCAGTCATCTGTCCCTCTTTCCATCAACCAAATCGTAGAGTATGCAAATTTCATTGGTATCTAAACTGAGCGCCATTTATATTTGCAAAAATGCCCAAATGGTAATTGCAATTATGAACTTTCATAAATTTAGTCATCTTTGGATAGAAATCATATGAAAACGCTCATATATATATGTGTGTGTGTGTGTGTGTGTGTGTGTGTGTATATATATATATATATAATACGCAATTTGGGTTCTTGAAGGTATTACTCACGAAAACCATTGAAGCATAGTTTCAATGTGAAACAAAATTATCGCAGAAAGAGTATGGGAAATTTTGGATGTGCTGACCCTGCCCCATATTTTATGGTTTGAGACCTGGTGGATAGAAAGTGGCCACTTGCAACTATAGAATTTGAATGTTGACTCATGAGTTTCAAACTACTTATGTTTTAAAGTGATTCCTTTAAGCAAATGGGAACACAATTAGTTACACGGTTGTCGAGTAATATAGACTTCTTCATTTTTCATTTAGCTATCACCTTAGCCATGCCACAAAAATAGTTCAAAATTACCTTTTCTTTAATCTTATAATGTAATATATCTGTTATTGCTTCAACATCCCCCTTCAATAAATCATTTTAGGTTTTAATTTTCAATGTTATGGATTCTAGAATATTTTTCTTAGGGTAGTTTATAACCTAACCCTTCATAAAACTACTTAATTATGTAAGACCTGAGTGTAAGACCTAAATTAAGACCTACAACTTATTCATATCTTATAGAGGTGGATTGGTTCATAGGCTGCAATATTGGAACTTGGAGCTCTGATACCATTTGTCACATACCCCCTGGGCACAATACTACAATTTCCTTTTATGCTCTACTAGATCCACGTGGAATTTTAGATTCAATTAATAGAATTACATTCCAGATCAACCCTTAGGCATACAATACAACTTGGATAACAAAATAAATCATGGCATTCAACCAATAATATTTGAGCATCCAAACTTCATTTCTATGAGGATTCAACACAATCATGAATGGAATGTTAACATGAATATACCATGACTAGCATTGTGATAATCATGATCATAGTCCTACTGACATAGTCAAAAGTATTACTTATGTAGTATGAATAATTAGCTAATCAAGCCTCAATGGATGCAATTCACCTCATGAAGCATAATGCATAGCATAAAAAACCTGAACCATAGACTATATAGTTTCACACCTTAAACACATAATTACTCCTCCTACATAGTTGTGTCATGCGTAATTATTCACCATTATTCCATCATCTCAATAACAAAGAGTATTCATGCATCATACTGATCCGTATTTAAACAAGAATGCAACAAGTTACAGAGATGACCATAAATATAGAGATGCAGCAAAAATAATACTTCATTTCATTAATGTAAAATACTGAAATATGCTTACAAATAGAAATGGAAATAAACTATCTCGAGCGGTGGTAGCTTATCTCTATGGAGAGATGTGGTGGCTACATGCCTCTGAATTGTCTTACAATGAGGCTGAAGGCCTATTTATTGT
Organism: Pinus taeda; assembly: GCA_000404065.3. Classification (NCBI taxonomy): domain Eukaryota; kingdom Viridiplantae; phylum Streptophyta; class Pinopsida; order Pinales; family Pinaceae; genus Pinus; species Pinus taeda. The sequence goes on along the minus strand of APFE031194125.1, from coordinate 102,272 downwards.
TGAGAAACAATGGAAGACCCCAAACATCCAAAAACCTAATCCTAGGAGATGAAGCACCAAACTATGGGCCCCATTCTGGGTAAATTGGTACATCAACTTCCCAGGGTCGTAACTTTGGCATACGATCTACGTTTGACACACATAATACCTTGTTAGAAATATCTATTCGAGGACTACAACTTTAGGATGAGAAACATAGAACTTGAGTTGCTCCTAGTTTTCCCAAAAAAATGTCGTTTAGGACCTCAAAATGGCTTCGGAAGTTCAAGACCCGAAAAACTGCTAAAAATAGTAAATTGCACTACAATTAAGGAAACTAAAAAAACAGAAAGAGATAGTTGTGGGGGTCCAAGTGGGATAAGCGGGTGGCCATCAACATCCACCTGGATCATTCCTGCACCCTTAGGAAGAAATGGTCCCCATTACATTGAGTTCCTCCATGAGATGAGGAAACTTCTACTAAACTTGGTCCCTAGTGAGTTGTTCTACAATATCTGATGTGTCTAATAATGGTGGGAAGCATGGTTGAGGGCGGTCCACATTGAACACTCAGTGCAAGCCAAGGAATGGGGGATTGTTTTGCTCTAAAGCATTGTTTCCCATAGCCTTGGTAATGGTGTAAGGACCATATCAGAGTGGAATGAGCTTCTGATAGGCTCTTGTAAGGCATTCTTTCTACAAATGCAACCAAACTTTGTCTCCCACCTGAAACTTGTGTGACACCCGATGTTGATCATGTCACTGCTTAGCATTTTCCACAATGGAGCGACAATATATTGGCCTGGTTGTTAGGGGTGCTCCGACCGAATGCTTGACTTGGTAGTGCAACAGTACCCCTATGGGTGAGGAGAAGATGTTTTTGTATTCTTTCTTGACCATATCCACCTGCTTCTACTGCGTGGAGGAACCCTTCCCGAGGGCCATGGATGTAGCTATGATCTTCCCCTTACTTTGAGAGTGAACCGGAAAGAAAATAAATTTCCTAGTCTGGGTAATGATCTTACTGCATTTTTTAGCAGAGATCAAACAGGTGGCAATAGGTGGGGCTACCTTCGGTATCATGTATATTGAATTACCCAAAGAAATAATAACAACACAAGGGCTTGAATCATACACAACATTTATCTTCCACAAGTATGGTTTCTCTAATAATATATCACAAACATCAAGGGGTGCAACATCACACAATACCTCATCTGTGAAGGACTTGATGTTGTAAGGAAGTCTGCACTATTGGCGGACTCATAGATCTCGTCCTTCATGAACCACCTGATACTATACAACTGTAGGTGTGGTGTA
>APFE031194125.1:8458-84714 GCA_000404065.3 Pinus taeda | reverse complement strand
CCACATCTAAATTTAGGCCTAACAATGAATCTAAAGTCAGCGAACAGCAGGCACGCTTGGACAATGAAGGGACAACAAGACCCCCAGTGCAATGTTGGGGTTCTGGGGGACCCCATTACATCAAAAACTGTCCACAGCGGAAGGGGACGGAATAGTTATCCCAAATTCCCGAAGCTTCAACGGTCGGTGAAGTGGGACGCAGTGTACCTAGGATTAATGCGGCTTTGGAAGACCGTCAGGCGGAGTATCAGCCAACTATGGTCGAATTCGAAGGTAATATTTCAGACCTTACTGTATCTGTTTTAATTGATCCTGGGGCTACACTGAGTTATGTAAGCCCAAAAGTAGTGGAATGTTGTAATTTACAATCTGTTAAGTTTAAAAACCCATGGCTGGTGCAATTAGCTACGGGAGCCAAAAGACGAGTGATAGCTAAAATTAAGGACTGCTCCTTCACCGTAGCTGGACAACCGGTAATGGCTGACTTAAACGTGCTTCCCCTTGGCTCCTATGATATTCTCATTGGTATGGACTGGCTCGAAAAACACTGGTCATTAGTGGATTGTAAGACTAAGATTATCTACTTTAGAGATCACCTTGGAAACATAAAAGAAATGCAAGGAATTAAACGACCTGTGCAAGTTCGACCAATAACATCAAACCAGCTTGTAAAATGTATTTGAAAAGGATGTCAGGTCTATGCCATCTAGGTGGGTTATGCAGACTTTAAGGATAAAACAGCTATTCTAAATAATATCCCTGTAATCCAAGAATTCACAGATGTGTTCCCAGAAGAAATTCCTGGGTTGCCCCCAAGAAGGAACATAGATTTTACCATTGAGTTGATTCTAGGGGCGGCACCAGTGTCACGGGCACCATATAGAATGAGTGTACCCGAGCTGACAGAATTAAAAATGCAGTTGCAAGAATTATTAGAAAGAATTATATACGTCCTAGTGTGTCCCCGCGGGGAGCCCCAGTGTTGTTTGTTAAGAAGAAGGACGGAACCTTCCGGATGTGCATTGATTACCGACAGTTAAATAAGTTAACCATTAAGAATAAATATCCTTTACCATGGATCAACGAACTATTCGATCAAGTGAAAGGTGCGATGGTGTTCTCTAAGATTGATCTGCGTTCTGGTTACCATCAAATCCGAATTAAAGAAGAAGATATCGCTAAAACAGCTTTTAGAACCAGATACGGTCATTATGAATTTGTGGTCTTGCCATTCAGACTTACCAATGCCCCCGCAACGTTCATGTGTTTAATGAACAGTATTTTTCATCACTATTTGGACAGATTTGTACTGATATTTATTGATGATATATTAGTATATTCTCGCAACATGGGGGAGCATCATGAACATCTTAGAAAGGTGTTAGAGACCCTTCGGGGACACCAACTGTACGCAAAGTTTAGTAAGTGTGATTTCTTTAAAGAAGAAATCCAATACTTAGGACATGTAATTACCAAGGAAGGGATCGCTGTGGACCCAGAGAAGATAAAGGCCATAATGGATTGGCCTATACCGAACGATGTGGCAGATGTTTGATCTTTTATGGGACTGGCTGGATATTATAGGAGGTTTGTAGAAGGTTTTTCTAGAGTAGCATTTCCCATTACTTCATTGCAGAAAAAGGGAAAAGCATTCCATTGGACCCCAAACTGCCAGAAAAGTTTTGAACAATTGAAACACTTACTCACCACAGCACCTATTTTGAGGATAGCTGATCCTGATAAGGATTATGTGGTATGTACGGATGCGAGCAAAGAAAGAGTAGGTGGAGTTTTAATGCAAGAAGGCAAGGTAGTTGCGTACGAATCCCGGAAATTAAAGGAGCACGAACAGAAATACTCTGCTTATGATTTAGAATTGACTGCCGCCATCCATGCCTTAAAAATGTGGCGACATTATCTTGTGGGCAGGAAATTTTTGCTGCTCACTGATCCTCATAGTTTGACCAACTATTTCAGCCAGCCTACCTTAAACGCTAAACAAGCACGGTGGGTGGACTTCCTGAGCGGCTTTGATTTCGAGATAAAACATTTGCAAGGGAAAGAAAACCGAGTGGCAGATGCCTTAAGTCGGAAAATACAACATTTGTGTGAAATCTCTGTTAGTGGGTGGAAGAGTCCCATTTTGGAAATGGTTAAGGAAGCCTCAAGTCAAGATGATGAATATCAGCAGTTAAAACTGCAGCTACAGCAATCTGCTAACTTGGCAGGCCAACCAGATTATGAGTTAGATGATGCGGGAATGATATATTTCCAGCAAAGATTATATGTACCCAACCAAGATAAAATTAAAAATATGATTATGGATGAATTCCATGTCAGCCATTATGCGGGACACCCGGGATACCAGAAAATGATTACTGCCATCCGAAAATATTACTTTTGGCCAGGAATGAAGAAGAACATTGCCGAGTATTTGGCACGATGTTTAGAATGCCAGCAGATTAAAGCAGAACACCAGCATCCAGCGGGATTATTACAACCACTACCTATTCCGGAATGGAAATGGGAAATCATTTCCATGGATTTCATCACAGGGTTACCTAAGTCAAAAAGGAACAATGATTCCATTATGGTGGTAGTAGATAAGCTAAGTAAAGCTGCGCATTTTATACCGGTACAATCCACGTACAAAGCTACACAGATTGCTCATGTTTTTATGCAGAATGTGTTTAAGCTTCATGGACTTCCAAAAACGATAATTTCCGATCACGATGTGAAGTTCGCATCAGCCTTTTGGAGAACACTATTCGCTGATTTAGGAACCCAACTAAATTTCAGCACAGCATACCATCCTCAAACCGATGGACAAACGGAACGAGTAAACCAAGTGGTGGAAGATATGCTACGGGCATACGTTATGCAACAACCCACGATGTGGGAAGAATATCTGCATTTGGTAGAATTCGCGTATAATAATGGGTATCACACCTCTACACAAATGAGCCCATTTGAGGTTATGTACGGTCGGAAATGCCGTACACCCTCTAGCTGGGGAGGACCCGAGGATAAACTGAGTTTGGGACCTGAGATGCTTAAAGAAATGGAAGATATGGTGAAAAGAGTGCGCGTAAATTTGAAGGCTGCTCAAGACAGACAGAAAAATTTTGCTGATCGGAAAAGAAGATTTAAGGAGTACCAAGTTGGGGACCACGTTTATATCAGAATTCAAGCTAAAAGATGTACCTTACAATGGAGCGGGTGTGCCAAATTGGTGCCCCGATACTGTGGACCCTTCCAAATCCTGGCTAGGATTGGACCAATGGCATACCAGCTTGCCTTGCCGAGTCACATTCGAGTCCACAACGTGTTCCATGTTTCGGTACTGAAGAAATATGTCTATGACCCTAAGCATGTGATCCAATGGCAGGATATTCAGGTAGTAACTATTGCTACAGCAAGACTGTTGAAATTAATATTGAAAGAAAAACTAACTTTTGAAATTGTGCAATGCAGGTCGAACCGGAAGGAGAGGTTCTGGTCGAACCTCTGAGCATCCTCAACCGGAGAGAAGTGCAGCTGCGGAAACGAGTTATTACCCAAGTTAAGATCCAATGGCGACACTATGGACCTGAGGAAGCCACTTGGGAGGATGAAGAGCTAATGAAAAGAACTTATCCAGCTCTCTTCATGGTTAAAAGACACCGAGACGGTGTCCAATCTCAGGGAGAGGAGATGTAATGACTGGGTAATTTATGTGAATAAATCTTCTGTTTTACCATTGTAAGTAATTATGGAACAGAAATCATTATCTTTTTTGTGAAGAAATGAATTGAATATCATTAATTCAAAACTGAGTACAAATTGAATGGTTACACATAATAACTTCTATGAGGAAGTTATTCTCTTTTCTTGCCACATGATAAATGAAAAAAAAAAAAAAAACAGTTGTTAACAGGGAAAAAACCCTAATTGTTTCTCCTACTTCCATAGAAAAGGGAAAAGGAAAAGGACCCAGTTTGTTGAGGAACAAACGGGGAGAAAAGGAAGAAAAGAGGGTGCTAAGTCTGGTAGGGACCAGATAGCACAGGCACAGGTGGTGCAATATCTTGCTGAAGACAACGGTATGGCAAGAGGGCTTGGGGGGAGACTTAGTCTGGTGGACTGGTCTCATGGTTGGGAGGAGAACAAGCATCAAGGTATTATCCTTTAATCTGGAACAGCGCTGAAGATTATAGAATAACGGTGCATGTCAGTACAGTTATCATTTTATTTTATAATCTGAGGTATAATCGTGTTTGTAAAGATATTATTTGGACTGTAGGTCATAGTATTAATATGACAAATAATCTTAATCTGTTCCAGAGAAATAATATACAGATGCTACAGTAAGGAAACCAATGAAAAATATACATGTACATATGTATAAGCAACACTATGAATCATTAAACGAAGTCTGATGAAAAGTATACATGTGTATATATTTGTATCAGAACACATTGATTTATTAAACAAAATCTGAGGTGGAGACGAACATGAGTAACTTAGAATTCGAATAGAATTTTACACAGATTCGGTGGAGTCTTTGTAGCACGGGATTCACGAAGAACTAAGTATAAACCCTACTTGTTGGGTAGGGGTGACATAAATCAGAGACAGAGTCTCTGTAAATGAAAGAAAAGAACAGAATATAATAATCAACTTCTGAGTTGCATTCGATAGATGGAATGTAATCATTAAAATAGCATAAATTCGTAACATGTAAACAGTGATACAATAATAAACAGGAAAAGACCCCGAGCGAATATTCAACCCAGACATATACATATGTCTATATTATGATAGGAAAAGCTGGAAGCGCGTGCGCATAGCCTGTGCACAGGGGTTCAAATAATCAAGAAACATGGTGGAGTAACGACCAACACTCACGGTACGATAAAGAAAACACAGTACCATGGTAATGACTTTATTACTTTAAAAGTGTCTAATCCTTGCATGGAATAGCATTACACAAATGTAACAGTAGCATAATAAGAAATCATGAGCAGTGACACTGGAAAAGATTAAAGACATGCGCAACTATGTAATAATCGAGCTGACTGCCGTAAATAAAGAGATGGGTATTCCACAGTATGCGTAAAATTCTATAACCAAAAACAATGCAGGCGACAGTAGCCACGGTTGAAAACCCATAATGTAAAAACAGTCAAGGCCTAGCTAGAGCTTCCAGCGTCGAGACCGTTAAGGGTCTTAACCATGTGTTATGCACACAAATAAAGTGAAACGATGAACCATTACATATATATCTATTCCTCTCTGTATAAAGAGCAAATATTAAGCGTGTATAGACATGCTAAGGGATTACAGAGATATATCAGAACATTACTTTCCAGAGTGAAACCTCATGCAATAATAAATTAATTAAGTTTTTCCGAAACCTCGGCCACAGGAGTAACTAGAAGCAATTACAGTATCCTTACTTCAGGAAACAGAGTAACTGGAAAATCCACATGCGACTGAAGAAAATAGAGTCATGATAACCACAAGTCCAAAACAAAGATGCAAATATGACAAATGCCTTGCGACGCATCAACTAAGCCATCCACAGTGATGGTTGATTCAATCTTATACAATAGAACAATGACAGAAAACCCAAATGAAAATAATACATTTCGAGTTTAGGCATATGCCTATGAGCTCTGTTCAGGCACGGTAAATACCGTTGCCACCATGAAGGCCGTATCCTGGTCTCAAACACACGACGGCGCCCCCAGGCGAATAGGCCACAAGGATTCAACCTCCAACGGAGCAACGGAGAAATCGCCTGACAGAAAAGGGGAAAATCAACTTCAACCCAATATCAAATGCAATTATAATCCCTACGCTACAAGGTTGTAGGCTTACCTGAGGAGTTGTTTCCAGAAATTAAGCTTGAGCCGCATAGAAAGTCCCTCGAACTCTGTCAACCAAATCATGCACCTGAGTTAGAGGTAGCAGTAGGCGATTCCAAAACAAAATCAATAGTTGTACAATTTCTTATTGAAAACAAAAAAAATATTACCTGCAATGTTTCAGGTAGAATGGCGTGCCAAGAATAGTTACAGACTCCGGAGCATATCTACGAACCAGGCGCCACCATTCAGGACGGCAACGAGGAGCCGAGGAGCATAAAACAGGAGACAGAGCGATTAACCGCGGAAATGAAACCAAATGATAATATAAAGAGAAACCCTAGAGCCACCTCACAACTAGCAGTTGGCCTGACCGTCTGATCAAGGAAGGGCGACATCTACCGTAGATCAGATCTGTGATCCCGAGGAGTCCATTGCAGGGCCATGACATTTATTACCTCCTCCAGCGAGCTCAGCTACCGCAATCCAGGTCGATGAGGAGAAATCCCGAGGCACGCCAATTGTGTCCCTCTTCGTTCAGGAGAGTAAATGCGCTCAGGAGGTGATCGTTGGTGGCATAGGAAGCTGGGAACATCAGCCCTACGTCGCATCAGCACGAAGGGTTTCAAGTTTGGGTATTAATAAACGCTACCTCAGCAGAGGTTACGGTATTAACGTATCACCATGGCCGTCAAGGGGTCTGCCACCTTAGTATTTACCCTCCCTTAGTTGTGTAGAAGAATGGTTATAATAATACGCAGATATACCTGGTATGGGTAAACAATAATTACAATCAGAGTTTATGTGAAATTAACCAATTTTTTTTTATATGCATGGTAAGTAGTGCATGGTAAGTATAGTGGGTTGTGACAGTTATAGAGGTAGCGGGGGAGCAGTATAGAGAGTCGGGAGCAGCTCCCAATGGTTATAGAGGTAGCGGTCAAACTCGACCCCGTGTAATGCGAGTGGCGAGTTTGCCCCATGTTGCTGATTCCACTCTAATAAAAAAAACAAAAATAATGGTGAAAATCTCAAAAAAAAAAAAAAATGTTACAATATTACAAATAAAATAATATCTTGAAACAAATTTCACAATTTTACATTAGAATAAAGAAATGTATAAAAAAAGTATTAAGCTATATCTATAATATATAAATCCAAATATAATCAATATATCAATAAAATATACAAAATATAAATAAAAAATTATATACTTTATTCTAATATACAAAAAATTATATATTCATCTATTATATCCAATTAACATATATTATATGATAATTCAATAATAAATCGAAATTTGTAACACATTCCATATTAAGTAACAAATACAATTTGCAAATTACCAACTAAATTTATATTGAAATGTGATATATATAATAATTTATATTCCAAAATAAATTATATCTTTAATTTATTATTTAGTATTCTATCAAACTAAATAAATATTGTTATAAGATTCACATAAAATCATTATTTTTACTTACTTAATATTACTAATTGATAAAGACAAACTTGTCTTTCTATAAATATAAATAATAAAAATATTTAATATGTACGAATTGATAGTTTATTTAAATTTCTAATAAAAAAAATTTACTTGTATTATAACCCATAAACCGCAGAATTAATTAACGAAAGAAATTTACTTTGAAAAAATTCGTTGTATTATATTTAAAGTGGCCGCTAACATATAACATGTCATGGATTTGAAACTGCGAACGGAATCGAATTTGGTAACTATCCCAGATACATAGTATTCATCTATGAACTCTCCTATATAATGGTATTCAGCGCATCGTGATATGCATATTGAGATTTCCATAGGCAGCGTGCACACAACTGCGGAGTCTAACCCATCGTCAATTTAACCCGCATCTCATCCCTTGAAGATTTTCAAATTCAGAAATTATGGATCGAATCCTACGTCACTTGTTTCCATTTCTACGAAGGAAGAGCCCTTTGTCTTTGACAAATCAAAGCTTCTCCAGTTTGTGTGAAGAATTGATTCCCAAATGCATACAAAAATATAGCGCTTGCAGATATGCGGAAATATATTCGAGGATCAAACTGGTGGAATGGGCTATTAGACCCCATTAACCCAGTTTTGAAAGCTGAGATTCTCAGATATGGTGATCTTCCAGAGTTATGTTACGATGCGATTGATTCTAACCGTTCCATGAATGATTATGGAGGGTGTAAGTATAAGCCCCATAAATTGTTCGAAATTTGTGAAATGACGGGTAATTCGCAGTGGACTCCCTAAGTATTTGTAAATGGACACTGATATTTTGGGGAGGGAAATAGAGCGACCCGTTTTGGGGAGGGAAATAGAGGGACATCTTAGTTCATCCCCGATTAGCAATTACTCGTTTGGATTGGCTTTGTTGAATTGGTTAAGAATGGATAGAGGATGCTAGGGACATCTTAGTTCATGCCCGATTAGCAATTACTCGTTTCAAGTGCAAGGGAGTCCGAGCAGGATTATCGACTACTTCTAGTTGCATCGACAACGACGTCAGAGTGGAGGAGAGATTTCTGAGCTTTTAAATAGTGAACCATATAAATTTCAAATTACCAACTAGTTGCATCGACAACGACGTCAGAGTGGAGAGATTTCTGAGCTTTTAAATCTCTCATGGAGAGATTTCAAATTCTGTTAGAGATACTGTTCTTCCAGAAATTCTTAGATTGGTGGATGAATACAAAGAAGGATGTCTGAGCGTAACATTATCGAGACACGGCTTGGGATCTGTTGTGGCAACGTTAAGTTCATATGACGTTAAAAGAATCCTGAACGAAAATGTATTGGCACGGCCTATACCTGTAACTGTATTTACATGTGCAAGCCCGCGAATAGTGCATTCGTCATACGAATGGAGGAGCTCGGTTGCGGTTGGTGAACAAGAACAATATTGTTCCAAAGTTCTTGGGCATGTTTTCAACGAGAACACTTTTCGACGGTTGAGAAAACTGTTCTACTGGTTTCCTTGGACATATTTGCACGTCTACCTGCAAAACATTCTTGACAATCCGGATTGCATCCGTAAATTTAATCTTGCTCAAGCCCATAGTCTAAAGGTTTATCTTCATTTGATTGAGGCTTATGTCGGAAAAAGGTAAACCTTTCAAATATTTTAGTAGCAACAAGTTGTGTTACAATATGTTAAAGAATCAATTGATAGAATATCAATTGAGATGAGAAAGGTTTTGGGAATACAATTGAGTTGGGAGAATCCCCTTAACATTTGATGATGGTGGTGAAGATTGTAAAATTGAAATTTATTATGCATACATGTATATGGATAAAGAAGTTGCAACAAAAATTGTAGAGAGATGAGATAAAGCCTAGCTGAGACTTCAAAAAATGCACATATTTAAGTGATGATTGAGTCAATCTATATTGTAAGCCTAGCATGAATAGTCAAGTTATTTTGAGTCATGTTCGAGTTACGTTGAGTCATACAGTCATAATTAAGGGGGAGTATTGGAAGTAGTAATTACTCTAAGATGAAATTTAATCTATATTAAGAGTGTGAGTTAATTTGAGTCACTGTGAGTTAGTACGAGTTCAATCTATATTTGAAAAAGTCTAATTTAGTGTGAGTTTGCATGAACAAGTTACTCATAATTGAGTCAAGTCTACTTAAAGTTTACAAAATTCCATATTTGGTAAGTGAGGGCTTTATATATCCATGGTTGGGTCATTGTGAGAGGTATGAGGCCAGAAGAGAAAAAGACACAATTCGGTGAATGTGCATGTGAGAAATTTTTATGAATAGAAGATTATTTTGTGTGAATTTGTTTTTTCCTCTTCTTCCTTTCAATCAATCAACATTGACCAAAAAGTGTTGAACCAGGAGATACAAAAATCCCTCATATTTTTCTTCATTCAATAAAAATCAAAGATACGTCACTCGACTTGATATTGACTTTCATTTCACAATGATTTTCCCATAAGCTTACAATGTTTTAAATAACATATATAAACAAAACATATTTCTTGGATCCATAAACCAATCCAAAAATCACTCATGCTTTCCAAGGCATAATTGTTTTTTCCTTATTGACAAAATATTGCCTATCTATAGCTTTTTTAAACCTAGAATTAATACTTCTTATAATAATAAAAGATACAAAGTATATTTACAAATAAGGAATTAGAATTCCTTTTAAATATTGAAGCCCTTTTGGAGCTTTTATTTCAAGAAGCTCGATGTCTTTGGGAAGCTTTAAAGCTCCTGCACCAGACTCCCAAAGTAGAAAAAGTTCATGACATCTTGGTCATGTGTCTTTAATTATCAAATCTTCTAGAATTTGAAACTTCGTTTTGTAGATGTCCATCATTGTTTGTGTTTTTGTTATGTTGTTGTTGCAGTTGTCTTCATACTTTGAGGCATCCAAATCTTATGTTGCAGCGTTCTATTCTTTTTGTTGATTTACACGTGTATAGTCAACTATATCATGTTTGTCACTACCTTCTTCTTATTAAAATACATTTTTTATGTGTATTTTTCATTAGCATCCTTATTTCTTGAATTTTAATGTCCAACTTATCCTTTTGTTGGAACATGTTGCTAGCAATGCTTATTTGAGTTGTTATTTTGGAAACTAAAAATTTTATGGTTACCATTCCCATTTCATTATCACCATAATCACACATTTTTTTCAAATATGTGTAAGAAAATTGAATGTCTTCTCCATAGCTATTTTATGAAAGGATTGACTTTCATCTTTTACACATTCACTACAACAAATACTCTACTCATTAAATTCTTCCTCATCTTCATGTTTACTTTTTGGAGCGTGTTGACTATCCTCATGATTATCCTCCAAGACAATTTTTGAGTTTATATATTCCTATTGAAAATAAAATAAATTTCATTTTCATGAGACAAACTTGCCTCATCTTCTCTCATCTCATCTTCTCAGTGATTGTAATTGTTGTCCTTTGTCATCATCTCCCTTTACATGTCTCGCTGTAATCTTAGGCTCTTTCAACCACCTATCCAATAATTTGATTTCCTCCTCAAATTTCTTAAGCATCGCATTCGAATGTTACGCCTTATCATTTACTTGATATTTATTTTGACTTTCTACATAAGCCAACTTACTTCATCAATCTGCATCATCCATTGTCTTTATCCATTGTGTATGGTTTCCATTTTGATTACCTACATGAAATTTTTTTATCTCATCTTCCTTCATAATACAAATTTTTCTCTATTCTTATATGATGCCTTTGGAAAGCATATCTCCATCATATTCCTCTATCTTCATGAAAACTTCAAATTATTGTCTTTCTTCCTTGCATATGCAATCTACAAACACACACAAACCATTATTATTAAAATCATAAGTCTTTGTGGCCTTATTTTATGCTTAATGCATCAACTATTCATGTTGTTTCAAACTATATATATATATAGTTCAAGAGATACTTACCATACCTCTTCTCATTATCATCACTTTCTCCTAGGATTGGTCCTTGTTTAGGTTCACAAAAGTAAACCCCTCCTTCATCATTTAATATATTTTTTTAGCTCAGCTCTTTTGAGCCTATCCTTCCTCAACTAAGAATTTTTCCTATGTCGTATTCTAACCTGCAACAAATCCCATTTCACTCTCCTTTATAGAGTCCATCCATATCTATGGTATTATTTGTTTCCCTATATTATTCCTCTCGTTATCTCTAGTTGTACTTTAATCCCAACTAATTCTCTCTTCAACTCCTCATCACTCATTCTTTTTCTTATGTTATTTTCTTTGGCATCTTCTTTTCTTTTGACTTGGCTTCTCGTTGAACCCATAATATTACTATCAATATTCATCTTCCCTCTTCCTTTGTAAACTTTACGTTGCCCACTTGTATACTACACCCAAACCTTTGCAATATCAAGTTACTCCTTAACCTATTATAATACCTCATGAAGTTGTCTCTAAACCTAGCCTCTTGGTATCTTTGGTTCTCTCCTTCATAACCTCTTAAGATTCTCTACTCCTTTTGGGATGCAACAAATATTCACTTCCATTTAGAACATCCACTTGTCCTCCTTCTTTGAACCTCGGCTAGAACTTTAAAGGTTTGTTGCAACAATTCTTCAAGAACTTCCTATGTTCCTCATTATAGTTCTCTTGTTGTAATAACATTTATCTCTGCTACTTGTAATTAACTATTCACTTCGAAAATTAATTGAAAACATAAATACCATTTACCTCTTGCCCAAACCTCATTTGAACATGTACTGTTGTTGTAGTCTTTGATCCTTCTGTTGCCTCTATGGTTGCAAACCTTCTACTATTACTGTTGATCCAAAGAATATGTTTCCACTTTCCTCCAAAACTAGACAATCCTCTCATATCCTCAAAAAAAATTAGTGTGATTTATACACAAAGCTTCAACTCATATAATCATCAATATAAATTGACAGCAAAATAATTTACCTCAATCATATTTCTCAATCCTTTAGTGTTGCAAGCTCTCAATTCCTCCTGGAAAGAGAAAACCTACTCTAAATTCCTTTCCTAAAGAACATGAGCCTACTATGATACCACTTAGTGTAGGAAAATCACAATTTTCATGCTAATTCATCTTCATGGGTCTTCATTTTTAGAAAAACAATATCTAGTGCTATTATTTTTAACACTATAATTCATATCTCTCAACTCTACATAGGCCTCTCATAATTTTGTACTAGACTCACCTTCAATTCAAACAATGAAAACCCTTCTTTTATGGCTATAGATGAACCTCATGTGAAGACTTCCTCAAATCATTCTATTAATGAAACCATAGGTATTGTGCCATAGTGCATGGCATGCAATTAGATGAGACCACAAGCTTCAAATCTGCTAAGAACAAACATGAAATCAGCTTCATCTATTATCATATGAGTAGGTGACATGTTAAAATTTTCTACTCCTCTTTGTAAACTCGTCCAGACTACCAAAGCTCAACACCTCGTTGAATCCCATCATGACCAACCATATCTCCTTGTATCTGAATCTTGGAGGCTCACATTCAAACTCTTAAGCTTCAATGTGCTCTCTTTCTCTCATATATATTACCACCAAGCTTATCATTGTTTCCAAAAGAACTACAGCAAAAAAAATGATATCTATAACTTGGTCCAACATTCTTTTCCCTCCATGGATGTAAATGGAGGGATTCACAACATCTAAAGGAATTCCATGTACTCTCTTTGTATACTATATCTCCTTTGTCTATCATCAATTTCAATCATGCATACAAGAGTGAAATTCATAATGATCTCAAAATTTCAAATAGTGTTGTTGTTGAAACAAACACCCTCCAAAATTTTGCCTACACTCAAATTTTGGAGCCTATTGTGAATCTTGCGATCGGTTGTTCCATACTTGCTTCTTGGTTAGTTGATTCTTTTGAGACCCCTTCTTTGATTGAAAGTGTCAAGGGTACGTTGTCACACATGCTCAGTCTGCAACAAGTTCATGAGGGCATTCTTTTATGCAAGCTTGAGCAAGCATAGCACGAACCATTTAGATTATGCATGTGCCATGTCCAATCAATGTCAACAGTGAGTGCACACTGAAAATGATAGTTTCTCAACTCTAGCTACATTTCTACTTCTATTTTGATGAATTTTTCAAATTGTCACTTCTGCGCACCTTTTTTTCCACGTGTATATGTTTCATTTTTTTATTATCACTTTTCCTTACTTTAACTCTAATTAGTGTCATTTTCAAGTTATCTTCGCTCTGGAATGTGTTTCCTTCACTGCCATTTGGATAACACAAGTGTCGTTTGCACCTTAGCACTTATTGTCTTCTAGCATGTTAAGTGTCGTACAATGTGTGTAAGATTGTTTTAATGGTTTCAAGAGGTTCTCCTTGTGTAAACGAGTGGACCCTGCCATGTAAACCTTTGTCACACTCATTTCAAAAGTCTTAAGCACTCTCGCACAAGTGTCATCACAGTCATCAGAAAGTGTATCTCTAGTGTCGCACTTATCGTAATTTGTTGTAAAGGTTGTCGCACTAAGGGAACTATGTTGTTAATGGGTTATGGATGATATATGTTGTGTCTTCAAGCACTCTACATATGTGATCATAGTCAAGTCCTATCACTATTCACATCAGTTTTATTAATCCCACACTTCGCCAAATTTTAGAAAATTCCTAGCAACTTAGCCTCATCTGGCCTTCCTAGACTACACATTGTGTAGTCTGAAACCTCAACCTACAACCTTGCCTCTTAACACTACACAATACATGACACCTCCCTTCCAAGACTCCGCACTACATAGTTTCAATGCTCAAGTCTGAGCCTTGGACTCCAAAATTGCGCAATTCAACCCCGAACCTTGAACCCAACTTGCACAATCCCTAAGATCAATCCAAAACACTGAGCTCTTGAACTACGCAACTATGCGATCACCAAGTCTTCTCTTCCTACCAAAATGTGTAGTCGATAGAAAAAATTCAAAACCTTGTAGCATGACTTACTCAGCCTCAAAATTGTTTAATCTACCTACACAGTCTACCCTGAACTCTTAAGGATCAATCCTCAGATTTGAGCTCTTGAACTGCGTAATTGTGTAATCACCTCAAAGAGTAGTCAAAGAGTAACAAGGGGGCTGAAGCATCACCCCATTGTTTGGTTGTAATGACCATTGCATATTTGTGTACTATTCTAATGGATGTTAGATGACTCCTTCTTGGTTGTGTGTGTCTCTACTAGGGTGGTACTGTTATCTCTCTCTTAGAAGCTCAGTTTATTTTCTCCCTCCACAATAGAAGAACCTTGACACACTTACAACCGAACATTCACTAGGCACACACTTGTATTCTGAAGACACATTTGCATTCATGTCTCTTGCTGACAGTTAGAGCCCAGGAAAATCTATAAGAATACATGGAAACCAGGCCGATACCTGAATGTGGCTCTTCTTCCACATGATGTGAGGTCTAATTGGGACTTCAAGTTGAGGAGATCCCCTTGGTTGACAGATTTAGAAAGTCATCAACAAAATGGTGTTAGAAGGAGGTAAGATGACAAACTATGCCTATTAAGTTTGTTTTGAATCTCTTATGATAAATGGCTCATCCTCAAACCATACTCTTGGGGTTTTTTTTTCCAACATATCCCCTGGTAAAATGTTAATCGCCGATGAGCCTCTTTATCACTTGTCTCAATTGATGTTTAATCGTGAGGATTGAACATCCATAATCGAGCACATTTCTAATTTTCTTAAATTTTGTGAACATTAAAAAATCAATGATGAAGTTTTATTTATGTGTATTTCTTCCTCACCCATGAAGGTCATGTTAACCGATGGTGTCATACCTTACCATCTACTTCCATCCATTCTTTTCATAATTTCCTCAAGGATCTTTATGAAGCCTTCAAATGGTATTTCTTGAAGAAGACATGAATTGGGATTTTTTTAAGAAAAAGTTTGAGCGTCTGGTTCGCATCTCTCTACACAGTGAATTTGAACCTCCTGATGTTTCTACTTCCCCAATTCTTGTAAATCATGAGACACCTCTAATTTCATAGGAGGAATCTACAATTCCTTTTTTTTCTTGTCCTCCTCCCTTTTCATTTTTGATGTGGGTGCCTCCTTGAGATGATAATAAAGTTCGGAGATATGCTAATTAAATTACTAATCCATCTTCTCATTCGTCTTCTGCTTTTCATGACTCATATTTAATGGAGGAAATCCAAAAATGGCTCATGAAGCCCATGGTGAAGAAAAAATCATCTATTTCGCAAGATGATGTTACTATTCATAACTCTAGCCTTAAGTCTGAACTGGATTTCTGTTATCCTCTCTCATCTACATGTCATGACTCTTTGTACTGTGACCATCCCAATCAATTGGCTCCACTAGCTAGTTTTCCACACTTTCTTTATTTGTTAGTTGCTAGTTGAAATTGCGATCAGATATAAGGTAGTCACATTACACGAGTAGAGGAGTAGGAAGGTGAAGATGCTTTCAATATGTCTTCTCTTCTTCAAAATCCTCCATGTGAAGAGATGTGCTTCCAGTCTTGGATGATTTTCAATCTCCTAATATCGATAGTGTATCAAATGCAGCTAATTCTTTCAATCAAGCTATAGTCTTGGGAAACAATCATTCTAATGGTGATAATTTTGTTAATGTAAGTGATGAAGAATGCCCTAGTGCACTAGTTGATCTTTTGATTTATCATGAATATTTTAATTTAGCTCTAGAATCTAATTCGATCAAAGAATATGCTTTGATTGAAACTTCATCTTGATCTCACTATCCCTTGTGATCTACCATTTGCAATGTATCTATTTGTGATGAAGATGCTCCACGCTCTTCAAGTTCTTCATTTGATGAGTTAACTTTTCAATCCACACAAGGTGGTGAGATTATCCATGATGAAAATGATAACAATCAAATCATTGAGTATTCTTTTCATCCCTCATTATCTCTTCTCTTGCATGAAGGAAACTCTTCAAATCAACTTGTTCATGAAATTTCTCCAATTCATACATCTTCATATTTGTGATCAGAAAAAAATTTCAAGTTGAGTAATATGGTTGTTGAAATTAAGAAATCCATTCAAATCATTGACAAAGATGCCTTCCATCTGATGAATGGTGGTCTTATTGAAAACCAATGGTAGAACCTATCCTCACACCATGCATTATAAGTTTTAACCTTCAAAATGTGATTTTACAATATTTAAAAGTTTCAGGACTTGTTAGGAAGTCGAGTCAATTCAACTTCCATTAATGGTTATGTCAGGATCTCATGAATCCGGTGAGCCCTCCGAACTAAGCCAGATCTGGTTTTTCTCACACAATCCTTCTCTTTACATGGCTTCATTCAATGAAAATTTATTTTTCAAAGATGTTTGGTATTCCATATATAATCTTTCAATTTTTCAATATTTTAATTCTGATCAGATTTAAGAATCGTTTTTGGTTGATTCATCGTCATGCAAATCTCTTACATCAAACTCAAGTTTGGAATATGTTTCTCTCTTAGAGTCATGGAATTGAGAAGTTGATAATTTCAAAGACTATCTTTGGCCAAAGTAATCATGCCTATTAGATTCATTTCTTAATATTCAACTCATGGTCTCTCTTGCGAATGTTATATTGCAAGTGATTCCCTTCATCACACTCACAATCCTCATAAGTGATAATGAATGCATGAGTTATTTCATGAATCAAATTCTTCCCCATTCACTATGTCCTAGCTAGTCTCATGTGTTTTTTGTGTTCGCATTCCTTTTGTATTGTTTCGATGATTATGATTCTTGTACAGTTTATCACTAGTTACATGAAAATGTTTTGACATATCCGACATGCATGGAAGTTGATTCTATTATTTATAGCATTTTCATATTTTGATCTATCTATGTTAATTACAAATTTGGAATCTCATGCTTTAATCAATCCATCTAATCATGATTCTAACTTTAATTTCTGTCATTCAGCTTACCATTTTCTCATCACATCAAATGAAAATTATTTTACATCCTTTTATCTTAATGGTTTCACATCTCATCCTTTGAGTACTTGTCAAACAATTAAGGCACTTCAACATTCACTAATAGTTAGGTCAATTGTGTTTCACAATATTCTCATCTTGATATCATGCTTTTAATTGCAAATTCATCATTTTTAGAGATTTCAAAGTTTCAAGAGGATTGTTTCAAGTTTCACGATTCAAACTATAATTGCCTGGAAACATCTTACTTAGCAAGCCATTTTTCTAATAACAAGTTTTGGTCTTTTCTCAACATTGATAAAGGGGATGACACAAATGAGGGTTCATTTACAAGAATTTTTCAAGGTTTGTTTCACTGTTATTTTCATTGGAAAGTTAAGAATGTAATTGGTTAAAACTAGTAACTATGACATATATTTCTGATGACAGTAAAGACATCCAATTTTTTGTGCAAGTTATACAAGCCCTTATGTTTTCCATTGCACATTGTTTTATATTTGTTTTAATCATTCACATATTTGTGTTTGCAGGTCAAGAGAAATTATGGTGGCTACAATAGAAATTCCATTATACATGACCTTGATCTTCTGGATGGTTAGGTTAGGAGTAGGTCGAGTTGCATTTTCGTTTACCTACACATTCATCCTGCATTCGTTTCCTATAGTTTGTTTTGTGTTTTCAGGTTTTTGTTTCCCATCATGTTTTGGTTTAGCAAATTTTTTTCGTGTCTTTTGGTTTGTTCCCTTGTTGTGTGTTGCCTTTCCTTTCATTTGATGAGACCTTACATGAAGGTTCTATGATGTCTCAAAAAGAAATGTGGAAAAATAGAAAAGGACTTTGTGACACTGCAACATTTGGCTAACTCTATGTCCATCTTCCTTGTCTTGGTTACATCGTTTGGTCAATGATGTTCTGAAGAAAAATATGATCCTTGTGTTAAGAAATCCTTGTGTCGAACCATTATCCTCACATCTATTCTATAAACCTCATTCCTACGCACGATTCTTATTTTTTGGTTTTTTCAAGCTAATCTAATCAAGTAGAGAAGGACAAGGGGAAAAATCTAAACAAGCAAACCTAAATCAGAGGTCTCTATATGCTTATCTGAAGGAACAAACTCTCGTGCTCTCAATAAATTAGGATCTCTCTTCCACCCATAAATAAATAAGTTCCAATGCACAATCCTCTTTAAATAAGTAAATAAGGGTGAAAGAAGAGAAATTCTTCCTTCGAAGAGAAGTGAAGAAAGCAACTTCGTTGGGGTACTTTCCAGGCTTGCTGGAAGTGGAGCAATGTTTGTGTTCTCGAAGTGACTTTGTTGGGGATTGTCCAAGCCTTCTAGTAGTGGAGCAACACTAGAGATGAAAAAATATACTCTAAAAATATAAATCTTGCAGACTTCATTACCCTATCCTAATTTGAAACATTGTGTGATCGTTAATCTTATGTTTGTGTTTAACCAAGTAAGGAAATGAAGGGGACTATGCTTATGCATAGGGTAAGTGGGGAAACCATGTTAGTTTGAATGATGAATCAATAATTCCTAAATAACTAGACCCTTCAGGAAATAATTGACCAAGGAAGAGTAACTAGAGTTCTACGAATGTGTCTCCAAGTGTTGTCACTATGACAAACACCCTCCAAAAACTTTCCTACCCCTGAATTTTGGAGCCTACTATAGATATTTTGATTGGTCATTCCATAGTCACTTCTTTCTTAGTTGATGTTTTTTAGCTCCCTTCTTGAATTAGAAGTGTTGAGGGTACTTTCTCACACATACTCAGTGTGCAACAAGTTCATGAGCACATTCTTTTATGCTAGATTGAACAAGAATAGAACGAACCATCAAGATTATTTTTGTGCAATGTAGAAACCATGTCAACAATGAATGTGCATTGACAAAAATAGTTTCTCAATTCTAGTTGTGTTTGTACTTCTATTTCAGTGAGTTTTGCAAATTTTCACTTCCACACACCTTGATTTTCACGAGTGTCATTTTTATTTTGTTGGCTATCACTTTTGCTTGATTTTAATCTAATTAGGGTCATGTTCATGTTATATTTCCTATAGAACATGCTTCTTTCACTATCATTTTCATATTGAAAGTGTCGTTTGCACTTTAGCACTTGTTTTCTTCGAGCATATTAAGTGTCTCACAATGTACATAAGCTTGTTGTGGTGGTTTCAAGAGGTTATGGTTGTGTAAATTAGTCAATATTACCATGTAAACATCTGTCTCACACATTTCCAAAGTTTTAAGCACTATCGCACTGTCGTCACGGTCATTGCAAAGTGTATCTTTAATTTCACACTTGTTGTAAGCTGTCATAAAGGTTATATCACTGAGGGGAGAATGTTTTTAACGGGTTATAGATTATCTATGGTATGTCATAAAGCACAGTAAGTGTGTGATTGCAGTCAATTCCTATCACTATTCACATCTATTTCATTGATCCACACTTAGCCAAATTTCAGAAAATTCCTAGCAACTTAACCTCATTCGACCTTCCTGAACTATGCATTACACACTTCCAGCCCTAAAGCTACAACCATGCCTCTTGACACTAGTAGTTACTTCCTTCCAGGACTATGCACTATGTAGTTTTAGTACTTAAGCTCGATCCTTGGCCTCCAAAATTGCACAATTCAACCCTCCAGCCTGACCCCAAATGCAGACTATGCAGTCTCTGAGCTCAAGCCCAAAACCTGACCTCTTGATCTATGTAACTACACAATCACCAATTTTTCTCTGCCTCCCAAACTATGCAGTTGGAAGAAACAATGCAAAACCTTATAACTTGAGTCACTTAGCCTCAAAACTATGCAATATACCTAGACAATCCATCCTAAACTGTGAAATTCATAGTCTTAAGGCTTAAGCCTTAGCCTCAAGCTCTTGAACTATGAAATTGCATAGTCACTTCGAATCCTATGTCTTCTAGAACTACGCAACGGGAAAAATTAGTGTTCAAACCCTCAACCTAGCTCCCTGAGCTCCCTAATTGTGCAATATTTGTGTTCAGTCCAAACCTAGATTGCACATTACATAGTCTCAAGGATCAAGCATAACCCTTGACTACCTTAGATTCATAATTTCATAGTCACTGAGCCTCTCCCTCAACCTGCCACCCGATTCTAACTAAGTTAGTGGATCATGATGCAACATCTCAAACTAGGGGTTTATCAGAATTATGTCAGCTTGTCATGAGTGGATTGTAGATACATGAAATCTATGATGTTATGGTAAGATGATGAAGAAGGATATTGAGAAGCAGTACATGCTAGAGGACACATATGGATTTGAAGAGATAAGATGATTATTAGGTGAGAAGATGTTGGGAAAATATATTGCAACAGAAGATAAAAGGTCAAGACCACATGAAGAATCCATCTGATTCATAGCCCTTTGGAGGGTGGATATGAAGAGCAAAGAATATCTCTCATGAAGATGAAGAATTGTACATTTATTGTTAGAGACAAAGGAGCAGCAAGAATGGCTCGACATTGCCATGTCATCAGGAAGTGCTTGTCAAGAGTGTCATGCCATATCATGTCATGAGTCATCATATGCCGCATCATTGTTGTGGATATTGTAATTTTTTATTCGAAATTGTATTGTAAATTATAAGTCCAAAGCACATGTACAGAAGATGAAGAGTCATGTAAAGTTGAAAAGTCATAGGAAGTCAAATAGTCATGAGGGTAGTCAAAGAGTCACAAGGGAGGTGAAGCATCACCCCATTGGTTATATATACACCATCATTATATGACAAAGGGAATTTTTCACCTTGGCTCTTCTCACAAGGCATTAGAGAGACAAGCTAGTTATTTTGGGGAGCAATTAATGGCTCCAATGCTCCACTATTAGAGCCATTGGTCATTATATACATGTGTCTTGGAACTTTTACTTAATATCAGAAGCTCGCATGGCCAACATGTTCTTCATGCATAGATTACGAATATTTGTAAGACTATTTTGTGGATGTTTTTAATTCATGTTGGATTTCATCTATGCTAAAATAATTGAACTATTTCAATGAGATGTCAAGTATCAATTGTGCGAATAAAAAATTATAGCAAAAATATTATTATCATACTTTCAAAGGCCTCAATCCAAAGACACACATTCTCTTCATCCTTCAAAGTCATTTGAACAACCTATCATTGAAGGACATGCCAAATCTTATGAGAATGTATCTAGTATCCAAATAGGAGATGAGAATGTGGGTTCCGCTATTGACCAAAGTGATATAAATGTATTTTCACTAGGAATTCACAATGAAGATGCTGAATGTTTTTCCTTGGGAAAGGGTAAAAGACATTCATGGAAAATAAAAATAAAAGGTCAACGGGATATAGGGATAAACTTCCAAGAAGATTGGCTCTCAGGATTTGCATATATTTAAAAGGTACCTCCAAAAATGGAGAATGAGAGTTCACGAGAAGTTAGATTCAATGCATGTAGTTGGAAAACTAGAAAGGAAGTGAAATTTCAAAATAAGTTAGATATAATAGAGAAGCATGTAGGAAAGGTGTATGAGAAGAAATTGTAAATAGTGAGGATAAATGTATTATTAGATGGAATTATTTTAAGGAATTTTGAAACATCAAATTTGAAGATGAATATAAGAAATATTTAATAAGGGAAAGCTTGAGGCAAGTGAGGAACCATAAAATATTTATTTCGAGAGACAATGGAAAGAAACTTGTTATCCAAGATGACACAATTAAACACTCTATTTCACATATTTATCTAAAGGTCATCTATTGATATAGATTACCCACATTACATGAAATGGCTATCTTTTCTTAAGGTATCAAATTTTCCATCTTCATATTGGTTTATAACAAGCAATTGAATCTGGGTAAGATATCTAGCTCAAGTAGAAAAGGATTTTCTAAAACAAAACATTTCAAATGCTTGCTATTTATCAATTTCACTGGATGACGTTACAACTATTGATAATAATTCATGGGTCTCCATGAGTATCTATATGGTTAATCACCATAGTATGGCATTCAAATCTACTTGGTATTCATAAAATGAGGGAGAATTCTACAGTTGAAAATATTTATGAACTTTTTATTATTAATTTGAAGGAAATTGGTGGTATGGATAATTTAATGATTGCAAGTGTGTATGTGTTAGAGTAGATTGAGCATCATTAATGCAAGGATAGATATAAGGCCTTTGTGTTAGACTAAAACTATTAGCTTCAATGTATATGCTAAGTATTCATTTTATGGATCATAGGATGAATATTGCATTTAAAATAATAAGTAATATGTCATTGATCTCAAAAGTTGAATATCTTATACAAGAAGCTTATGAATACTTTTGTCCTAGTCACAAACAATTTTCATAGTTTCAAAAATATGTAGACAATGTTATGAATGTAAACAAACTATTAAAAGATATTGATACAAGATGGATCTCATACAATGGACTGACTCAAAGACTATGTAGTGATTACTAATCATTACGAGGGGTGATGTTTAACATTTCTTCATTGTATACAAAAATCAATATATTCTCTTTTCATCAATTTACAATAGAGAAATGATTAACATTGAATGGAATTATTCCTATCTAGATTAAATGAACATTCTTGTCAAAATGTCTCAAAGTCACACAATGTATATTGAAGAGTACATAAATGCAAGCAAATTAGCATGTATTTCATTGGATAATTTTTATATGATGTTGGAGTCTTTTATAGGCCCATAATTTACAAATTGGAATACAGTCATTAATATAGAAAATACTGAAGGAAAAAAATTGAAGCTTAATGAAAAAGGGATTTATGTATGGTGGTGTTAGCAGTGTTGGACCCACCAACATTCAAGGGATCTATTCAGTATGAAGTCCCAACTAGACCTCACACCATTTGAAGCAGGATTCCCAACAGTGGGTGATAGTGTAATGCCTTAACCGTAGTAGCACATAGAGGAAAGTATAATAAATTTGGGTGAGAGCAAGTGTGTGACCCTACTGAGAGTCAAGTGCAATGCATGAAGGTTATAACACATGGAGGAGGAAATGAAGTGGGACCCTTAGAAGCTTGTAATATCATACAACTTGAAAGGAACAGACGAATGGAATGACATCACAAGCTAAAATGCAGAATCTTCCACAAATTAAAGTGATGAGTTAATCCAACAAAATGAATTCAACAAGATTCATACAAATGCATACAAAGTAGTTCATAAGCATATGCGTAAGTTAAATAGCATACATTGCTAAATAAACCAGAATATTCCAACTACATTAACAACATATTCATGAAAGTGTGTTGGCTCTGATATTATTATTATTATAAGTGAAGGTTCCATCCATACACACACCATTGATGACCACTAGCCCCAATAGTGGAACGTTATAGTCAAGAACACCTACTCCTCCAAAGAAGTATAATCACTCTACACTATGGAGAAACCAATGCTCTTCATAATACTCCCAAGCCTTCTCTAAGCCTAAGTGTAGCCAAAATATTGGCTCCCAAAATTTTGGTCTATAAGTTATGAGGTTCTATTTATAACAAAGTGTGGGGTGACCCTTGACATTCCCCTTTGTGACTCTTTGGCTTCCCTCATGACTCTTCAACTTCCTTACAAGTAACTCATTACATAACATGATGACTTTTCACATTCCACTAATAACACTTGGGATTTCACTTACAACATAGTTACAAATAATATTAAATTTCCAAATGTACCCATGTAAGACAAAATACCCTAGAGATAGCATAACAAGACAAAACACTATGATTTTGAAGTTTGAGGAAAGACAAACTTGCCAACCTCCACTTGATTCTTCTCGATCACATATTAATGTCAAGACTAGTACTGTGTGATGGTGTCCCTAAACTATTTGATGGCGTCTTTATTAAAGAAGACTCTTTCCTCCATGGTATCCAGGTATATGGTCTTGGAACCTATATCCAAAACGTTTTGAAGCATGTGCAACATGGTACTGACATTGGCAGGGCCACCAATGTACTTCCACATGTTGTCTGCCTTCAATTCCAAGTCTTCCCTAGTGGCCTCTCATCTTAGCTGCTCCATGTACTCATCAATCTCTAGCCATACTTGGTTCTTGGTTTTAGCACATGTGAGGGAACCAATTCATGGGATCCTGTTCTTTCTCACCATGAAATCCAAACTATTGTACAACCACACATATGAGGCCTATATATTTTGGGTGAATTAGGAAATCTGCTCATAGTTTTGGATCAACATTCATACCTTTTCCTTCTCCAGCTCTGCTTGTGGCTTCATCTTCTTTACTAAGTCAAGTGGGACCCTTTTGTACCACATTCTCCACTCTTGTACATGGGCAATGGTAGCATGTAAATTCTTGATAGTTTGAAAAATATCTTTTCTCCATTGTTATCATCCATGCACACAGACAACTGCTTTATGCACGATGACAAATTTGTCATAGCACTTCCACATGGTAACCTCAAGTGTTGATAATTTAGCAAGTATCATTGTCCTCATTTCCAAAAATGTAGAAACTTCAATTTGTGTTCATGCTCGAAGTTCTTCTGGCGCTTTCCTGGCAAACTGCAAGTTCTTTTCCAGTTTTTCTTTCTAGTTTGTCAGGTACTTAACATTTGAGCTTGTTGCTCCTGCATAGGCCAATGTGGCTTTGGCAAGGGTAGTTGGATTCTTCCTAGTGTCTAACACTATCACCCTTTCCTTGATGAATGCAGATGATGCGTGATAATTCGGAAAGTGCTTCCTTTGTGCTTGTAAAATCTTCTTCTACAACTCATCAAATGATATATTGTACACATCCATGACTAGATGATCATCAAGGAGAACAATATCTTCTTGCTTGCTCGGGATTGGTTCTGACACTAGAGGTGGTGGAGACTAAGATATGACCTCTGGTACTCTAGACATAACTCCATTGTCTTCATTATATGTCTCTTATTCCAACTCCATGTTTGTCACTTCAATTAGTTGCTCAATTTGCTGAGCAAGCTCCTGATCATGCATATGTTAACCCTCTTCCTTACCTATTGGTTGTTTCAGCTTATCAACCTATATGGACATTGTTTACTTCATCATCACGCCTTGCCTTTCTTTTTCATCCTATTTTTACTTCTCTTCTCTCTCTCTCCTCCATAACTCATATTCTTCCTTTAGCTTCTTTTCTATCTCTAGCAGCTTTAGTTGTGCTTCTTGCAGCCTCTACTCTTCTCTCTTCATTCACTTTGCTCTCTTCATTCATTACTCCCACTTTTCTTTCACTGCCAAAGTTGCCTTCTCCAAGATAGGATCTGCCTTCATATTGCACCTTTTCTCTCCCTATGGGTCCTCATAAACCTTCCTCTTTCCTTTGTCCTGCACTGGATTGCTTCCTATTGTTGTTGTTGTTATTTCTTACGGGGCTACTATTGTCTGCCGAGCAACTTTCTAGGTTGTTGTTATACTGGCCGACTCATGGATTTTGGAGGCATTGTAACATGGCCCATGGATCCATGGAAAGTACACTCTCACATAGTGGTCTTTGTAAATATTGTGGGGATCATATAGATTAAAGTCCATAGTTCCAAACTCAAATTTCACTATGTCCTTAACCTCGGCATCTTCATATTTCAAGCTCTTAATTTTGTATAATCCGATCTGCAAAGGAAGAGTGGGCCATGGCACTTTATTCTTCCTATGCAGTCCTACTAACAACCCTGTAGCAAGGTGGTATGAGACTTCTTTCATGATCAAGTTGTTAATGGCATACCTTGGTAGAACATATGGAGGATTCTCTTTGTAAAACACTTTAATGAAGGTGCCACCTAATGAGGCATACCAATCTGCAATGTTTACTATTGCCTCTATTTCTTCTCGGGACATGTAAGGTGGATCTTGCTAAAACATAACCTTATACAATGGGATGATAAAATGGTTAGTTAGCCTTGCCATCACTCCTTGATAGTTGGAGTAAAAAAGCAGATTGAAATAGATGTTGATGACAATCTGTTTTGGTGTCCATGTCTAGCTTATGCCATGGAACTGTTGTTGGGCACAAATTGCATCCAGTAAGTATGTGGACATGTAAAACCTTGCTTGCTCATTCTTGAGTAGACTCTGAGCATTAGCCACATGGTTCTTCAGCTAATGAACCAACAAATCCAACAAGTTGAAAGGCCTTCCATCATTCACCAACTAGTCCAATATGACCACCCACCCTTCAGGAAAGGTTTATGTTTTCTCTTGACCATATATTCTACTAAGCCTTCCCAAGGGATTTCATCTTCTAAGAATAGGTAGGTGTCTGTGTAAACTTCAATGACTCTTTCACCGAGTGCTTGAAAATATGTCTTGTGTTCAAAAAGATATGGGTGGCATAGAAGAATGAGTCCATGTGCTTCACTAACTCAGGTAAAGTTTACATCTGTTGAAATTTCTCTGCCCTGAAGGGTGCAATCTCTCTCCAGCAATCACTACTCAATGTCATAGTCACTTCACATGCATGTGAGACAATCTAGTTGATGGTGTATGCACATGGGAAGGCAGGGTACCTGCATGCAAACTTGCATAAGCCTGTTTGTTGGATACTAAGAAAACAAGTCAGTCTTCTAAGTCTTCCTCGAAGTTCTTTGCAAGAGTATCTTTGATCTACTGCCATCTCAGTGTTGTACCCTTCTTAATGAATAACTAAGTATCTTCATAAACTAAAAAATCCATTCATGTCTACTCAAACTTTTCCCCAATGCTTCTTTTGGTGGTTTCCTTTGATGCAGCTCCCTTGGATGCCATGTTAACTGTAACTGATAAAGAGGTTCTCAACAACTGTTGTACCTGTGGGACATAGAGGACACTCATGGAAAGAAACTGTCAACTTTAAAAAACCAAACAAACTTCAGGACAAGATCAAGCAGCAAGTCAAGTTGATGATGGGAAGGATTGAAAAATTATGGTTGACTATGGTAATTGCACATTACATAGTCCCAACAGTCAGTCGAGAATCTTGATGTCTGGAGCTGCACAATGTGTAGTTTAGTCTGGGCCAAGGCCGGGAGAGAATGCACATTGCACAGTCTCATTTTCCAAGTTGGGAGGCTAGCTCCTAGAAACGAACATTGCATAGTTGGAGCCAGCCTAGGCCAACCTTTGTGCAATTCCATAAGCCAAGGTAGAGGCCTTGAGCTCCCAGATTGTGTAGTGCAAGTAGTGAGGTGTGAGATCTAGCCAAGGGGACCCAGATCTTCCAATGGCAAGTGTGAAAAACGATTAGATCTGAAAGATTGTGAGATGTTGAGTGTATATATGACTAAGTGTTGATTCATGTATTTGAAACAAGTGTAGGAATCAGTTAAACTGACGGAAAATGAAGCATGTGAAGAGAGTCACCACAATGACAACTATTAGTGAAAAAATGGGAAAACACATGTGGCACTTGGGAAAGGAAATATAAATCTTGAAACAACACTTATAGAAGTTAAAATGGCAACAGTTTTATAAATAAACAAGTGAAATAACACTCACATAGGCTAAACAACAAAAAGTGACAAAAAAAGCGGTAAAAGATGAGAAAAGAAAAACTCACCCAAAAAAGCGATGGTGATCACACTGAAGGCTCCTTGATCTCCTCGGGAATGCTAGAGCTCCAATATTGTGTGAAAATGAACTCTAGCAGCATTGATTAAATAGATTTGTTGAAGTTAGGTTTTATAATGCACATGTCTAAAATCAAGGAAAAAAGTGACACTTGGCAACAGTTTATAAAATAACTCAAGTGCCTCCTTCGATGTTATGATTTTTTATTTTTATTTTTATTTTGTTCTTTTTTAGAAAAAAATGCCATGCATTGCCCGTAAATATTGCACAATTCTGGGGAGGACTAGGAAACTCTCTCGCTCATCCACTGCATAGTTTCTAAGCATAATGGGGTCTGAGCAATTTCTAGGCTCAAGTAATTTAGGTTACCTTTCCTATATGCACAATTTCCTAGCTCAAGGTTGGCTTCCATTTAGTATTGTGCATTTTCTAAGGTCAAGGCTCACTGGCAGTCAAGACTACATAATTCCCGAGAGCAAGGCCAGTTGCCTTCAAAAATTGTGTAGTTCTTTATGGCAAGCCTAGAACTATTAAGGGACCAAGTCAATAGATTGGCTTGTGGTTTAGAAAATGAAATAAGTGAGAAAACACAAGATAAGATGAAAATAATGAGGCTTCGTCAAAGCAAAAGTACCTAGATCAATGCGATATGAGTTTATGAGATTTAGAAAGAAGGCTCCAAAATCGAAGCATAGGAAAAATTTTGGAGGGTGGTTGTAGCTGCGACAACAAGGGGTGCATGGATATATGGTTCCCTTTAATTATATTTATAAGAAAATAAAGTTCACCAAAGAGTGCCCTGTGTTAAGAGACATATTCAGTAATGTTGTCATTTCAGTAAGACATTGATAGATAGAAATTGCACAATCACTCGCATCGGAGATAAGGGAATGATTTTTACGAGATGAATTTCTAAAGGCCATGTCTATGGTGTATCCTCAATATTGGAATAATAAACAATGTCAAAACACTTTAAAATATGGCTTCATGGCTAAATTAAAAAATGTGGTGCACCATTTTTTCCATAAGGTCCAAATACATGGGGAACATATTCAAGGTATTTTGGATTCATGAAAATTATTTCAAAAATCCATACGCTTTTCTAAAAAAATGTGGAAACACTTTCATTGTTTGGAGAATCCTCTAGAATATGGTGCAATAAAAATATTATGGACTACTTTAGGTTCTAGCCAATACTTACAAGAAAATATATTAGAATACTTCAAATTAACATATTTGTGTCAAACCATGTGTTACAGGTCACTTTGCCGCATTCAACCAAATGGCTCTAAACCCAAATCTATCATTATCCATTGACACTTTGAAATCATCCCCTACAAATCCAAAATCATTTTCTTTCCAGAAGTTACAAGAATCCTATATTACATTGGCTAAAATTCCTAATTTTGTGGATCAGCGCACCTTCATTTAAGACAACCTGCAATGGTGCATTCTGCATACATTTGACTAATGATGATCAATGCATGTTGCTTTTACGAAATCTGTGGTGATGGCTAGAAAATAGTAAAAATAAATTATCAATTTCAAAGTTTCTTTCTCTAGAAGCTTCAGAAGTGGTTTCAACCATTTACTATTGGATCAAATATCAAACTCCTACTGTTGAGGCATTATCTCTTATCTCCTAGAAGTTACCTCCCTGTAATGTGGATTTAAGCCCTAGAATGGTAAATCCCAAACCACTTCATTTACCCTATAAATTCATCACTTTCCATAGAGTATGGTTTGTCTTTTGGAGACTCTGAATTATGCCTTTATGTTTCTCATTTGTGTCTAGAGGTCCATAATCCATCCATGTGCTTCAGGTATGAATAACGACTTACCATTGTGGCAAAGGAGGGATAAGAAATCTAGGAGAGATTCACATAGTCAAGTCATACAAGGGTTGTAATATTTTCTTTCTTTTACTAATATAAAATTGCATTGTTTCTTCTATACTTAAGTCTTATTTATGCATATGTAGAACATGAATCCTTGATTTCTTTTTTAGAGTTGTTTGTATATGATATTTGTTTAATTTAGTTCTCTTGTTTTCTTTAGATGATTTGCAAGTTCCACTTATATAGATTGGATTTGGAGAAAGCAGTAACAAGTAAGGAGAAGGAAGAAACTTGCATTAGATTCCAAGTAGGTTTTCTTCCCATATTTCAATCATCTCTAAGGAATAGCATTGTAGTTTTTTCTTGGTTGTTTCTAGAATAATCCACTAGGTCTAAGGAGATTGCTTCTATCCACAAAAGGAATTTATCTACAAAACACCATGATTTTAGGATCAATGGAGGATGAGAGGATGTTTATTGCACGAGAGGATTACATTAACAACTTTCCATATGGAATAGCACTAGCTATTTGGCGATTAGATTGTGGTAGAAGGGGTGAAAAAAATATTAAAAAAAAAAAAAAAAACTTCTTTAATGAACTTGATATGGAACATGACATTTTGTAGGCTCAAAATGATACTTCATCTAGAAAATATTGTGTTCAAAATTAAGAAAATCGTGAGGACCAAATTGGGAACTAGAAAATTGGATAGCACAAGAGTTTATCTAGTCCAATATATATGAAGGCCCAAGGGACACTTAGTTTTTTTTGCATGTTCCATTGGTAGTGTAAGAAACATTGAATGGAATAGGACAAATAACGTGATTCCTTTTATTTTATTAAATTTGTTGTTCCTCTATTTTGTTATAGGCTACAAATTATTTATCACAACAACATTACTATATGCCAATTTGAAATTACATTTGAAGTAAGAAAATGTTCTATAATTTGTATTTTTTATTGTAACAATCAAGTCACATTTCCTTGATTAAAATTATTTTAAGAATGATGCCTTGAAGTTAACTATTACTTTATCCCTTTCTTTTTTTGACAATAAATAAAGTGATAATTTGATGAGGTGAGGATGTGTCTTTTCACATAGGTAGTGTCCTCATATTAAAGGATAAATAAGTACTTCAACAAGGATTTTACTAACCAAGAATGGGCTCATTTCAGTTAGATGAAGTTTTTTTCATGTGTAGATCTAATATCTTGGTCACTCTTAATGGTTTGTTTGTTTGTTGCCTTTGGATCATTTTTCGAACATTGAAATTTTTGGGTTTATTTTGCATAAAAATTATGATATTTTAAATGCTTCTAGTTTTCATTTGATGTTTATATGAACGTCTTTGTTAAGGCACAATTTGTTTCATCTTATTTTATTGACTTAAGGGTTTTGGTTAAAGTTAAATACCTTTGTTGAGTAAAAATACATTTTTTTAATTATTTTTTCATGTTCATTTGAGAGTGTGTTGATAGTGTTGGACCCACCAACATTCAGGGGATCTCCCTATTATG
The DNA here is from genome assembly GCA_000404065.3 of Pinus taeda. Taxonomy (NCBI): domain Eukaryota; kingdom Viridiplantae; phylum Streptophyta; class Pinopsida; order Pinales; family Pinaceae; genus Pinus; species Pinus taeda. The sequence goes on along the minus strand of APFE031194125.1, from coordinate 53,471 downwards.
AAGTCACAACTAGACCTCACACTTTGGTGTAGAAGTCTAATCTAGTATAAAGTATCAATTGGCATATACTTAGAGATATGCCTTTCTAGCTATCAACACATGAGAGCATTGCACTGGTATCTTCAAACAACATGGTAAGTTTGTTTGGTGAGTGTGTAATATAACATGTGTCCTAGTTACTGCAAACAGGGAGAGTAAAGTGAGACTCTAATTGAGAGGTAATAGTACCACCTAGGAAGAGGCACACATGAACCAGAAAGGTTTGTTTGGGATCCAGCTAAATAGTCCATAGTGGATGTAGTAGTCATTAAAACTAAAGTGAAAGGGACAACATGTACACCACCTAGCAGAGTATTCCACATGGATGTGACTATTGTTAAAACCAAAGTGTATGGGACAACATGTACACCACCCAGCAGAGTTGTTATAGCCAGAAAGCAAAGTTGGTAAGCCAAGTATCCCGTGGAGCAATACATAAGGATGTGATGGCAATGATAACCAATATACAAAAGTGGTATGTCTAGTATCCCACAGAGTAGTCCATAGGGATGAGACAGTGGTGATAACCAATACATCACATTCCCAACAATGTAAGTGCTAAAGAACTGAAGTAGTTCAAATATCTTAGTGCAAGTGAAAAGAACATGCATTACAAATTCCGGAAGAATAGTCTTACAAGCATCTACAAAACATACATGAAAATGTGTTGGCCTTAATAGGCTTCGGAACTAAGAAAAAGTCCCAACACACATATGTACACCATACATCACTAGTCTCAGTAGTGGGAAATTGGAGCCACTCCTTGCTCCTCAAAGAACTAATTATCTACTCTCATGTCTATCTGGGAGGAGCCAAGGTGAAAAGTCATTTCTCATATAATGGGAGGGGTATATATAGCCAAGGGTGATGCCTGAACCTTGTGACTCTTGTGCTACCCTCATGACCGTTCAACTTCCTATGACTTTTCAACTGACATGAATCTTCATCTTCATGAGTTTTTCCATTGGACGTCCACTTTACATTACATTCAATTAAAACATATATGGCCCATAGTAGTGATGTGGCCTAGACAACTTCATGACACAACTTGACATGACACTGCTAACATGTACTGGCTCGATGTGGTGTCCATGTCAAGTTGTTGTGTTGCTAAGTGATGGATTTACTTTTGTGCGTGTGCTTTATCTTCTCCTCTACATGGATTGATGTTGTGGGGTGTTCAATGGTCTTGGTGTTGCAAGATGGTTGTATGCATGTGTTTCTTTTGCTTACTCTTGGGTGAGATTCTTTGGTCTATCCATCTATACGTAAGTCTTCTAGAATTTGCACTCCTTCTTCATCCCTTTCATTGTCTCACCACAATTCATCAATGTACCTATTCCTACCATTCACTCATGAAGGTATGATATCAAATCCAAAACCTCCTAGTCTAAGATGCATGCATTGTGTTCCATGTTCCAAGCCCGGGACAGATGACAAGCTAGGAAGAAGGCCCAAAAATTGTGCAATGTGCAATTCCATATGACAGGAAGGTAGACTAGTTGCTTAGACTATGCAGAGGATAGGTCAGCCTTGGCTAGGAACTCATGGGCATGGTCTTCACTATTGAGAAAAAACTGTGTAGACGTCACTAGGAGTCAGGATTGCGTAGTTGAGGGCACTAGTGGTAGCTTACAAGGTGGGAGCCTAACGGAAATTGTTGCATAGTTTCCAGATGGAAGACGAGGTCAAACAATAGGGGGACCAAAGGACATTTCTACATAGTTTTCAAGAGAAGTGAGTCTCGACTAAGGGAGGTCACTGGGAGGACACCTCTGTGCAGTTTCTGGGAGTAGTGAAGGCTCAGTTCTTTGTGGGATGTGGGGTTCCAAGAAGCAGAAAGAAGGTTTAATAACCATCCTTGTGAAGTCTGTAGTTCAGGTGAGGGTTTGAGGTAGTTTCTGCGTAGTTCTGCGAAGGAAGAGAAGTTGCTCACTTTTTTGATTACACAGAACAACTAACCTGGAGGACAACCTCCAGCACTGCACAGTTCTAGAAAGTAAAGTAGCACCACTAAGGACTGAGACTATGTAGTGAAGCTCAGTCGATGTCTAGTGAAAGGGTGGTTATCTGGTCAGAAGGTTTTCTAGGAAAATGGCTATGTGCAGGAGTAAGTGTATCTATGAGGACTCAACATTGTGATCACACACTTAGCATACTTCAGAAATATGATGACACTAACCACCAAGACAACAGAGCAAGTCATGACTCTCTGTGGGACTGTCTAGTGTTGTCAATGACAAGTGTGACACTTCGGATAGACCTTTGGACGACCGTGATGACACTTGTGCAATAGTGGTTACAACTCTATGTATCAATGTAATAGGTTTTCACATGATTAAGACAACTTGTATACATAAATACAAACCTTCATGGTCACGAAAATCATTTGCAAACATGACCTAACAATCAGACATGTCAAAATATGACAATTGATCCAACAGGCAAAGGGGGGTGAGACATGTAGAGGAAACACATGGAATGACTTTCAATTCTTGCAACCATGGATTTCATTGAAGACAGAATGGTATGAAAATGATAAGAATTCCTTTAAGCTATACTAAGAGGGGTATTTTAAAACATGTGCTTTGATTTCCATACCTTCCCTCCAAAGGGTTGTGCATCAGATGGAGTCTTCATGCGATCCTGATATTCTATCATGCCTTGGGTTCATTGGTCTGCTTATCTTCTTCCTCAAATCCTTGAGAGTCCTTTTAGCATGTCATCATTATTTTGACCACTGATAGACACATCTGAGTAGCTTCAACTAGAAGTGACTATGGCTAGGATGAGGCCCTGGGAGAACACATCTCCATAGTTTCATAATGTAAGTTAGACTGGGCAACTGAAGGACAACCCTGCACAGTTTCATGATGCAAGAAATTGTTACAAGATGAGGTCCTTGGAGGACATCTCTGCACAATTTCTAGATGCAAGGCAGATAGGATAATTGACGTACAAAAATGTGCAGTTTCTAGAGACAATGGGTTTTGGTTGAGGGAAGGACACTACAAAAAACCACTACACAATTTTGAATGCAAAGGGAGGTCGTGCCTTCTACGCATTATGTAGTTCTTGTAGGCAATGGAAAATATTGAGGGTTGCAAATGTGAAGTGCACAGTTTAGGAAAGTTGGATGAGGCTAGGTTGCTGGGAAACTCCAAATTTTGGCTAAGTATGGAATCAGTGGAACTGATGTGAACATTGATAGGACTTGACTATGATCACACACCCAAGGACTTAGTGATAGAACATAGACCATCTAGAACATGTAACACATACTTCTCTTAATGAAACCACCTTTGTGGTAGCTTATGACAACTGCAACTTCGATGAGAGACTCTTAGAGGATAAATGTGACACTTGTGTAAGAGTGCATGAAATGAGTGCAAAACATGTCTATATGGTGAGGAAAACCCATTCTCACAAATATTTCCCCTTGAACAAGACAAAATTCCCTTTGCATGACAAGCAATAATCCCATGCCCAAAGATGACACATAATACATTAAGATAGAAGTGTGAATGACTCTTAAGAACGAAGAGGGAAGCTTGAGATCACCACATTACCAAATAAGTGAATAAGGAATGATTGATCATAGGATCCACACTAGGCTTGGAAATTTGCATACAGGCAAGAAATTTGGAGGGTGTTGCAATGGCTACAACACTTGGCGACACACTGGTTGAATTCCAACTTCTATGCCTTGGTTCGTTTTAGTTCAGGACCTTGGTCCATCAAGAAGTATTGATTCATTGTGTAAATTACTTCAGCTTCCCACTTACCTCATGGGCCAACATGGTCCCATTTGTACCTTCTCAATTGAACACAACATAAGATTCAATCAAATCACAGTGTGTCGAATTGGGAAGGGTAGTTTAGCTCATGAGCTTAAGATTTCTGAGTATAGTTTCTCATCCCTAGTGTTGCTCCACTGCCAGCAGGCTCGCGTAATACCCTGATGGAGTCACATAGGAACACAAGCATTTCTCCACTTCCAGTGAGTCTGAACAGTAGCCCAGTGGAATTGCTTTCTTCACCTCTCTACGCAAGAAGCATTTCTCTCTGTTTGCCTTGTTTATTTTTTTGAAAGAGGATTTTGCATCAGCACTTATTTATTTTTGGGTGGAATAGGGATCCTGACTTATTGAGAGTAGGAGAGGTTGTTCCTTTATAAAAGCATGTAAATACCTATGATTTATGTTTACTAGTTTAGATTTTTTCCCTTCTCCATTTCTACTAGTTGGATAATCTTGAACACACAAAAGCAGAAAACTGAGTACAGACATGAGGTTCCAAGATTGGACACAGGTTCATGGTTATACCAAAGTTCTCCTTACAGATGGATCATATTTTTTGTCAATACTTCATTGGCCAAAAGTTACAACCAAACACACAATATATGGATACATGACTAGCGAAGGGCTGCAGTGTCACAAAACTCTTTGAACATCATCCACATACACATTTAGAAGCCAGGATGTGGGTCCAATCATGACACTTATTCAAGTAGTGAAAACAAATGGAAAAATTAACAAGGAAGGAAACAAAGAAAAAATAAAGAAAACACAGAACCAGAAAACCAAAAAAAAAAAACAAGACAACAAAATGACTAAAGCAAGCATGGTGAAATACCAGCATAACAAAAACAGAATGAACTACTGGGAATGAGTCCAAGGAAAAGAAAACTAATATGTACCTAATCCTACTCCTATCCTAACATCTAGATGGTTGGGGTTACAAGGAATGAAATTTCCAATGAATCCATCGTAGTCGTTCCTGACCTTCATCCACAAAGATACAAATGATTAAAATAGATAAAAAGTGATGTCCAACAAAAAATACAGAAACTTGAAAATTTTTCACATAGGAAGGAAGGTCTTGCCTATGGGTAAGAAGATATGTCAACCACTACTTTTAACCAATGCACATGCTTACCTCTTCAATGGATACTACTTTTCAACAAACCTCGAAAGCCCCTTGTGGGTGTGTCCTTGTCTGTACTGAGCTTCCTAGTGAATGCAAGGAAGGATTGAAACTTTTTGTCTGCAACAGAGCTTTCCAAGTAAGATTATTCCAGCCATTCAATGATTGGATCTTTAAATTCGTAATGGTTATCTGGAAAGCCTCATGATCTTTGAAAGATAAATTTTCAATTGGAGAGATGGGATCATGATGGGAAACTTGTAAATAAACATAGATCTGATCATTCTCAATGGTCATGCCAAGAATGTGTGGACCTGCCATAGCCATCAGTGAATCCTGAAGTGCCTCACCTACTTGACAGAAGTATGAAGAGATATATGTTAAATGGTGAAGATCAGAGAGTGTGAAGCCACTGTCATTGGATGTGCTGATGGGAAAATGATGAGTTGAATGACAGTCACCCAAGATAGAGAAATGATTAGATGAACTAGTTGAGATGTTAGTTTCCTAGTTTGCAATGAACAAAGAAAGATTCATTTGAACAATCTTGTGCTCTGAATAATGGAATGAATTTCGTTGTGAGCTAGACATGATGGACCACCTCCCTACTACTAGTGAAAGATTGCACAAGCATTATAGTCATAATAAAAGTTTAAGAAGGAGTCTAGCACCATGAATACGTGAAACCAATTGAGGCATGGTGAATGGAGACGAACTTGATTCGTGTGATAGCTTGTGTATTCATCATCACTGTTGAGATAATTTATTAACATAAATTAACACAAGTATTTAATTATCAATCCGAGTTTGTAAAACTTGGAGGCAAGTCCACAGTGTATGGATATCAGATGTAGCCAAGCTTAGAAGATAAAATCTGAAGAGTTAAGGAAGTACATATTATGAATATAAACCTATTTTAACAATTTCTAATTCATTTATGTAATATGTGAGGGATGAGGCTCCTAACTTAGGAGAACCAGGTTGTCCTTCCCTACAATACTACTTTCATGAAGAGAAATCTAAAAGCACTAATTAACAATGGTTTATGATGCAAAAGATGTAAAATAAGGGGCTCCTAACTTAGGAGGACCAGATTTTCATTCTTCACAATTCTACTCTATCATAATCACCATTGCTTCAAACCAGAAATGCATAAATAACTTCAAATAAGAAAAGGAGAATGAAATTTAGTTTTAGTGCAAGATTAAATAGAAGGGGAATTTAACTTAAATTCCAGTGTGTTCCTTCATATTTAAATTAAAATTAAACCAATATCCATTCAACAATCGTCACATATTAATCCAAATAAGCAAATCTGAAACAAAATAAGTAAACAAATCTAAAGCAACTAGTTCATGAAAATTAAGCTAGTTTAACAATGAAGTGTACTTAGCTTGGAGTGGGGGCCCTCCACCCTTGCCTTGCACACTTGAGGCTACTATCAAATTATGAAACTTCAATCAATTATCCACACCAATGAATAGCAAAATGAAAGTAGTACAAGTTCTTCTAATTAATCTCTGATATTCAAATGTCTCAGCATAAAGTTACATATAAAATTACATTAATTCTACATGCCATAAGCCTTCAAAGTTTTGGCTTAAATAGAAGATCATGAAACAAACTGATCTAAAGTATCTATAACAACTATATCTATCCATATACACCTATCCATGTCAAATCCATCCAATATATCACAAAAATATGGAAAATCCAATGAAATCATAAAACTGCCCTATTTCCTAGGGATTTTCTGGATGACTAGTCATGTTTGACCAGCCTTGACCAGACCTGATTTAGCTTGTTTTGATCGAACCAATTGGAATTAGTTTATTCCTAGTTCCCAAGCTTTCCATTCATGTATCTAGCTCAAGCCTAAGTGTCTGCAAATCTGTCATCCACATAGCCATTACGGGAATTTCTGATTCTGTCCAAAAATACTCTTAAAACCCATTTTTTGCAAAAATATCTAAAAATTGAAAAACATAATTTATTTGCTTGAATACGCATAATAAGGTCAAAATAAGGTGTATATTGATGGTATATGGTATAATAAGCAAAATTTGATAAAAAAATGAGGGCCAACATCTCCCCCTTGCTTACTCTCAAGCATGTCCTCATCCTTGCCTCTGTCTCCTTGACCTTTTGCTTCCTGACTGGCCTACTGATATGCATGTGGCTTGTAAAATGATATCTATGCCTTTAGATACTTTTTCTCCTTCCTTTCCTCTATTTTTCTAAAAATAAATTTCATCATTTCTCTTTGAAGTGTTGCTCTTTGGAATATTCTTCATCAATCAGTGGAATTTTTCTTTGGCTTAGGTTATGTATTCTGGAGTGATGGGAACAAAAACGTCTCTGATGTGTGTTTAGGTTTCACCACCAACACACAAATACAACAACTTTATATTATTCTTCCTCTCATGATAAAACACTAGAAATAACACCAATAAATCATTTTGGATGAGCAGATTCAGAGAAGACAACAAATACAACATGAATTTTGTAGTACATTCTAACACAACATTCATGTCCTTCGCAATATCAATAATTTCACTTAAGGGAGGCAATATCCATTTGCCCTCACATCTTCACTGAAAGAAGCCAACCTTGCAATGTCACACAATCACAGAGAAAACACCAATCGAACAAATCAAAGCTTCTTTCACTTGTGCAAGGGGTTTTCTTCTTGTATAATTCCTCCACAAATAACTTGTGCCAATCCTTTTTATGACTAGGCATTCACTTTCAATTTAGTCATTGTTTTACCCATGCAATCTGCAAAATAGGGGTCGAAAGAACCATAAAATATCCCAAATAGAAATGAATATGAGAAAATTATCTGCATGGAGCAGAATATTCAAATTTCATTTTATTTTGCTCAAAAAAAGCAACGAAATGTATTGGCTTTTTAACAATTTTGATTTTTGTTTAGAAGATATGGTGCTTGATTCCTTCCCTGTTACCTCCACTTTCAATTGGCTCAATTCCTTCTATTTTTTACTGCACAGATGTTTGATTACCAAGCATCTTCAATGTATACCCATAATCTTTTAACTAGACTATTTGATTTACACCACTAGTTAATACCTTTTCAGAAATCGAATTCTGGAAAATTGATTTTCTGGTCTACTATCTGGCTGATATATTGAATTATAGGTTGTCACTGTTTTAAAAATGAAAAGAAGGCTCTGTGTTTTGCACTTCCTCTTCTGGAATGAGATTTTCAATCTTCTAGCATTAAAAAAAATCAATCTATTCTAACAGTAGTCTAACACTAAAAGACAAATCTCTTCTAGTTTAACCTCAAAACCAACTTCACTTCAACAATAAGCAACTCGAAGTATGCTCATATCTTTTTTAGGACGGCTTTAATGGAACTTAAAGTCCCAAACTTCGAGTATGAATTGCCAACAACCCACCTCAACTCTGATCTAATATCTAAACTGACAGCTGTTTAAAAACTAACTTATCTGTATTCCCAATTAAGCTCAAACACCGTGATTCAGGGAATTTGTAACTTACAGTTCAATTTCATAATTTTCCAATGTAATTAATGAGATATGCTCCAGATATTTTTTAATCCATGACCACATTCTTCCCTGGCAATTACGATTTTTTCACTCAGTTTTAGCTCCAGCGCTTATGCATTCACAACCTTAACACTGACTTCGAACACACCATGCATTGCTCACTGTTGCTCATTAAAAAAATGTTCACGGTGATGGAGAAATCATTTCAAAGTTCTGTAAAGATTATACGTTGGGGTTTGATTGCAATAATTAATTATTGGAATTTGGTTTCTGTTGACATCACTAAAGTTCAAACACTGATTTTCAAAACAAATTAACCTTCTTCAATTGCAATTTATTTCGCAAAGATTTGGTTTTCAATGCAAATCGATTTTGAAATATATGAATCTAATGTTTCAAACCGGCAATTTACTACAAATCGACAATTGGAACTATGACTTCACTTTCCATTAACAACTGGTGATACGACTAAATATTTCTACCTCTTGCACACTGACTTTGGGGTCTTAGAAGTAACTAACCCAGAATTAACACTGGCGTGATTTTAGATCTTTGGAGATTTGCCGAGAACAATTTTAACACTCTGACTTCAACCTTCAGAATTTAAATAACTTCAAAATCATTTTTATGCCTAAAAATATGGATTACATGCAATTCTCCTTTGTTTGTTTTATTTAGCCAGAGATTCTCATGCTATCTCTACAGGCTTCTTTCTTTTTTTAAAATCATCTGTACATCAAATAGGGTTATCGCAAGTGTACTTTGAGCTAATGGCTATGCTACGTTTTGAGTGAGCTAATGGATGTAATGTGTAGGCATTGTTGCATCGGTCCTATACATTCCCACTTGTTTCTTCTCATTTCAATTCACTATTTACATTTCCCATGGCACAACCTTCAGAAATTTGCAATGCTTTTCTTGTTTGGATGGAACTCTTATTTGAATACCGAGAACTATGCCTCTCTTGCCATTGTAGCATCATATTTTTTTATCATGGATGCTTCATACATGTCTTTCATTATATTTCATGCCCACTTTGTATTATATGCCCATTAGTTCCTTTTTCAATTTTTTAGTTTTGGCATGTTTTTCAATATAATTCATCGCATATATCTTTAGGCATATATCTTAGCACCCATACTTTGTCACTTTGTCTCTTATGCCATAAATTTGTTTTAAAATGACCATAGGATAGGTCATTTAAAATCAAATTCTTTCGACATTTAACCTTTGTACGGTTCATGTAGGTCAACAAAATTTCTAAGGTGGAAAACATTGTCCTTATTTTTCAACAAAAATGCTTGTAAAAATGTATAGGGAAATGATTTTCCTATATGGTAGGGTAATGTATAGGGAAATTATTTTTGTATGGTAGGAATAGGGTAAATGATATGTTGTAATATAGTTTATTATGATGAAGTTAATGGGATAAATGTGGAATGGTAAATGTAGTGGAGGAATGGTAAATGTCATGGAATGCATATCAAGTTAAACTAGTTTTATCAATTTCTAGAATTTTTTCAAAAATGAAAGGTTCTAAGAGAAAATTTTACACTTATTGTGCTTATACTTCCATAATAGCTTGATGTCAATGATAACTGATGATGTCCTTTGTTGGTTCATTTTTTCTTCATGATGATGGTTCTTCAAGGATATTCTTTGATGGAATGTAGACACTAGTTTCTGCATCTGATATTCAGGGCCCCTTTATATTGTCTTTGTTTAGGTCCCTCACTGATGAATTTGGATGCATATTCTTTATTCAAGTCCTTAACTGATAAATGTGAATGCGAGTGCTTTATTCAGGTCCCTTATCAAACCATTGCTCAAACTATTTGCATAGTTTTACTATGAATCTTCCCCCTTGCTTATTCTGAGACTTGTCCCCAAGTCTTGCTTTTTCTGGAGGATGATTCCTACAAACTCAAACTGAAGAAATGGTAAAACAAAATAGAGAATTCATATTGGCCAAACAATTTGGTGATCTGATATGAATTCGAGTTTGTGTTGTGCTAGTTTCTTGGATTTTCAAAACCAACCTCCTTTATTATTTTTTATCTTTTTCTATTTTTTTGTTCTTTCTTTTCTGGATGAAGGTAGCGTGTAATGGAGCAGGGAAGTATGAAAAGCTTATGAAAATAGGTTGTATTGAATTCATGATATAGTAGTAAATGGATAGATAATAAGTCTAGACTTCAACGTGCTTATGAAAGACTTCTTTGGCAATGGATGTGACTTTTCATGGTAAAAAAAAAAACTTGATTTCTTCTGATGATTATTAGCTTCATGTCTTTTGCCTCGATCTTGATCATGTCGTCGGGTTTGTTGGTGTTGTTGGTCAATAACTAAAGAAAAGCTTCAAGAGTTTGAGTTTCATTGGATGAACTCAACATCAGGTGAATTTTCACCTTAGTTTGACTTGAACATTTTTATTCATATTGTTAAAGTACTTTATCCATGGAGTTCACTCCTTCATTCTTCCTATGACCTACAAAAACATAGCACTTGGCTGTAATACAATATTAAATGATGGAGGAAGAGAGGTGTACAGTCTCCCTTCTTCCAATAAATATGTAAATCATTACAAGCATTTCTTAGAAAACAAGTCCAAAGATGATATACAAACAAAATGCATTTTTTTACCCCTTGAGGAATGGTGGCCAGCCTAGACCTCCTAGCGGTCTTTTGTTTACAAAATATTCGTTTTATATCCAATTAGAGTGATTACAATGCCAAGTTGAATTGAATTCATATGGCTACCTCCAGTATAAACAGGCTTTCAAAATGGTTTAAAATGATATGGTAAAATTTACAAGGAGTGCCATGTTTGATAGAGCTGCTTCTTAATTTGTAACTAGACCAACAGTCACTATTTGAAGTGTAACTTCTTTGATAAAGATCGGATCAATGTTTCTCCACTTGGAAATTAAAGTAGATTCATCTTTATCTTTCTAGTAGAAACAGGTTTTAAAAATTATTAGGCTTGATATCACAAAATTGGTGATGAACAGACCTAGGAGGCAGAGTTTTACTATGTTGCTTTGAAGACATGCAGTCACTAAATGTGGCATAACGTTTTCATTTCACTTCCAAATGGGATGATTCAAATTGTTTCTTAAACTATACTTGAATATAGGTCTCCCATATAAACAGGTTTTTAAAAGAAGATGATTTGATATGTTAAATATGCCAATGAAAAATCAAGTCCTAAAATTGTCAACATGCAAATTTTTTGAGACATAGTTAATATTTCAAGAATAACTTTTTCATTTGATACCTGATTGAAGTGACTCAAATTGATTTGGAACTATATTCCAAGGTATATATTCCCTATGAATTTCATGTAAAAATGTCTACATTAGACATCTAAAATCAAGGTTGTACTAACTCTGTCCTAAACATTTCACTTGAGACCTAGTTTTGATTTTGATCACATTTTGTATTTGTGATATAAATTGAAAATATCAAAATGGATTCCAAAACTAGATTTCAAGAGATATGTAAAAAAACATGATTTAGAAATGATCCTATATGGTTACCCAAAATATGATTGTTCTTACTGCATTTTTCCATGTAGTCCTTTCAAATAAATATTGAACAATGATTTGAAGAAATATTCATGACAATTTGAAACAAAATTATTATGGAAGTCTTATTTTGAATTCATTCTACTTATTTATTTATTATATTCTATCCTATTCTACTTAAAAAAAAAAATTCATTCTTTCAAGTATAAGAGAATTTCCAATGCATCCATTTTTGTAAGAAGATCATAAGTAAACTCATATCCAAATTTGAAAAATATATGTTAATGAATCTTTGGACATGAAAATTTATTTGATCATAAAGATTTGATGAGAAAGAATGTTGAAAAATGTAGTGTTGTGACATAATGACTAGTTGAAATGAAGTTTTAAGATGATCTTTTTTTGCTTGGCTCTCATTAATTGTCATAGCACAAAACTTTTCTTGTGGTACTTGTTCAAAATCTTGTGTGCACAAGGGATCTTGTGATATACATGCTAGAAATTCTTCAATTTATGGCTCTAATGTTTGATCTTCATTGCATGTGATCCATGACTCATTCACCTCCTCACAAAGCTAGCTAGAAGAAAGTTCTAGATTCTCTTCCTATGGATCATTTTCATGGATGTTTTGTTGCTCTTCTATCCTTTGACATAAAGATCCATCCCTAGTGAGCATTATAAATTGAGGACAAGGACTTAATAATAGTTTTGTGGTGGCATATCCTCCTTCTCTAAATGATTTCTTTAACATCATTTTTTAGATCTTGTCTTACAAATGCATTTCGTAGTTATTTTTTATTTTTTTTTTGTTTGGGGGTTTTGTTTTTGGAATCTACTTTTAGGATCTCTATTTCTAGGCATAAAGAAACATAACTTAAGAGAAATGTATATTAACTAAATTTTTAGTGTTTTTGTTTATCTTCTATTTGATTGTATTGATAATTGCCTCCCCGGTAACGGTGCCAAAATGTTGAGCTAATTTATTAACATAAATTAACAGAAGTATTTAATTATCAATCCGGGTTTGTAAATCTTGGAGGCAAGTCCACAGTGTATGGATATCAGATGTAGCCAAGCTTAGAAGATAAAATTTGAAGAGTTAAAGAAGTACATATTACAAATATAAATCTATTTTAACAACTTCTAATTCATTTATGTAATATATGATGGATGAGGCTCCTAACTTAGAAGAACTAGGTTGTCCTTCCCTACAATACCACTTTCATGAAGAGAAATATAAAAGCACTAATTAGCAATGGTTTACAATGCAAAATATGTAAAATAAGAGGCTCCTAACTAAGGAGGACTAGATTTTCCTTCTTCACAACTCTACTCTATCATAATCACCATTGCTTCAAACCAGAAATGCATAAATAACTTCAAATAAGAAAAGGAGAATGAAATTCAGTTTTAGTTCAAGATCAAATAGACAGGGAGTTTAACTTAAATTCATGTGTGTTCCTTCATATGTAGATTAGAATTAAACCAATATCCATTCAACAATCATCACACATTAATTCAAATAACCAAATCTAAAACAAAACAAGTAAACAAATCTAAAGCAACTAGTTCATGAAAATTAAGCTAGTTTAACAATGAAGTGTACTTAGCTTGGAGTGGGGGCCCTCCACCCTTACCTTGCACACTTGAGGCTGCTATCAAATGCTGAAACTTCAATAAATCATCCACACCAATGAACAGCAATATGAAAGTAAAACAAATTTTTCTAATTAATCTCCAATATTCAACTATCTCAGCATAAAGTTATATATAAAATTACATAAATTTTACATTAATTCTACATGCCATAAGCTTTCAAAATTTTGGCTTCAATAGAAGATCATGAAAGAAACTAATATAAAGTATCTCTAACAACTATATCTATCCATATACACCTATCCAAGTCGAATCAATCCAATCTCTCACTAAAAATATGGAAAATCCCATGAAATCATAAAATTGCCCTCTTTCCTAGGGATTTTCTAGATGACTAGTCATGTTTGACCAGCCTTAACTGGGCCTGATTTAGCTTGTTTTGACCAAACCAATTGGAACTAGTTCTGCCCTAGTTTCGAAGATTTATATTCATGTATCTAGCTCGAGTCCAAGTGCCCTACAAATATGTAATCCACATAACCATTACAGGAATTTCTGATTCTATCCAAAAATACTCTTAAAACCCATTTTTGCAAAAATATCTAAAAATTGAAAAACATAATTTATTTGCTTGAATATGCATAATAAGGTAAAAATAAGGTGTATATGGATGGCATATGGTGGAAAATGATGGAAATTAGGTGGATTTTAATAAAATTGATAGAAAATGAGGGCCAACAATCACACGGGGACATTTATGGTGTGACGAGAGGAAAAATTTGCAGTACAAGGTTTGCAAGAAGACCGAGGAGGTGACCATAAAGGGGAGATTTTGATAAGTATGATAGCGAGCAAAGATACTCTTTGAAATTATCAAATTCATAGTTCCATGACTTCATGAGAGATGGACATTCCCAACCCGAGTTTTATGTGAGAAATGTGCATGAAGATGGATGCGTTGCCACAGATTTGTGAATTCAATGATACGTGAAATTTTGAAAATTCGAAAGATCACACCCTGGGTACCAAACATTTCTTACACATGAATTCACATCGAGTGCAACCATGCAGATAAATGGATTGTGTGTGAGAAACTAGATCTGATTTGGTTAAGGGGCTTACTAGAGTCGTGAGGTCCTGACATAACCATCAACAAATATTGAAGTGCCTTGACTCCCTGGCACATCTCAGAACTTTCCAGAATTGCAGAATCGCATTTTGAAGCTTGAACTAGATCATGCATGGCTTAAGGGTGGCTACTGATAATTTCAAAACTTCTCTCCTAATGGCAGCCATATCTACCATAGGTTTCAACAACAACCATATTGGTCAATTGAGGAGGTTCTTCTGATGGTATGTCCAAAGATAAATGAATTGGTGAGCTCACATGAGAAAACTGATTTGATGAGTGGTGTTCATGCAACATGAGAGATGAGGGGTGCGAAGAGTCCTGTGTGATTAAACTGTTTTCGATTTTATCGTGGACAACCTCACCTTCTTGTGTCAATTAAGGAGATATCTCAGAGGATGAAGAAGCAAGAGAATGTGGAGCATCTCTATCGCATGTAGATGTGTTGAGAATAATATGAAACAAGGGAAAGTGAGGTGAAGAGGAAGTTTCGATACATACTCCCTCTTTGACTAGAGTGCATTCTAGATCTAAATTAGAATATTCATGACAAACCAGAAGATCACATGATGTGCTTAGGAATTTTTCACAGAATATGGTCATGGATTTATCATCATTGAAATGCATCCAACCAAGGTTGGGGATTGGTTGAAATAATTGATTGCACAAGATGTTCCAACAAGATTAGTAGATTGATGATCGTTCAAGAATGGAAGCTCATTATTTTGATGTGAACAATTTTGAAATAGAGAGGGAAAAATGATAATGTCCTCACCTTTATGTCCCTCGGCCTATGTAATGTGACTACCTTGCACCTAATTGCAATTTCATCCAACAACTTGAGAATCAAGAGAATGTGAACAATTTCTCGGTGAAGCAAGTTGATAAAGTGAGTCATGGTACAAGGAGTCATGGCTTGTAGATGATACAGGATGACAAAGATGTAGATTAGAATTGGGACTTGAGTTATGAATAGTGACATCCTCTTGCAAAATGGAGGAGTGAGTCTTCATTTCAGGTTTCTTGAGCCATTCTTGAATTTCCTCCAATAAAGCGAGACACCGATGAGAAGATGGGATGGGGACATGTCACAAAGATTTCTCAGCTTTGTAATCACCACAAGGGGGCACACTTATCGAGACCAGAAAAGGAGGAGGACAAGGAACAAATGGGGTGGTGGGCTTCTCCTTTACAATATGAGGTGCCTCATGATTTGCAAGAGTTGGGGAGGAAAGTAAATTAGGGGGTTCACCATATTGGGAAACATAAAACGCGTGTCTAAACTCCTGTCTCAAGAAATCCAAGTTCAAAATTTATTAAGGAATTTCACAACAAAGTTGAAGGAAGCAATCATCAAAATCCTCAATTGATTCGTGAGGCTCCATTCTTAAATTGCAGATTTTTTACAGATATCTTAGTGGCTATACTCATCAAACGTTTTAATCAACATCACAACAAGTTTTCTGAATGAATCGATAGAGGCAAACGGTAATGTATGAAACCATTGTTTAGCATGACCTTCGAATGTGAGGATGAGTAGTACAGCCCAAACATCTTCGAACTATATTTGGTGATGACATTAAAGAGTCTCTTTTGAAGCACATGCACATGAAAAGATGGTTCACCCTCACCATTGAACTTCAACTTGGATAGGCCATGAATAAATTCCGAAGGGATGGTAAATTTAGGCTTTTTAGAAAAACATCTTGGAATTATGATTTCACAAAGAGGTATTTGAAAATAAGAGATTTAAACCAGACTCTATGGGTGCAGCATGTCATCTTGACCTCCTTCTAGCGCCATAAATATTGATGGTGCTAGATCAGCCAACATTCAAGGGATCTCCCCAGTATGAAATCCCAACTAGACCTCACATCGTTTGGTGTAGGAGGCCCATCTGGTATAAAGGCTCAGTTGCCATATACTTAGAGATATTCCTTGGATCTAGTTGTTAGCACATGAGAGCATTGTGTTGGTATCTTCAAACAACAAGGTAAGTGTGCTTGGTGAGTGTGTAATGTAACTTGCGTCTCAGTTCTCTTACTACAAAGGGGGAGAGTAAAGTGAGCCTCTAAGTGAGAGGTAATAGTACCACCCAAGAAGAGACACACATCAATAGGAAAGGTATGTCCGACATCCAACAGAAAATTCCACAGTGGATGTGGAAGTCGTTAAAATCAAAGTGCAAGTGACAACACATATACCACCTAGTCAAGTAGTCCACGCAGATGTGACAGTCATTATAACTAGAAAACAAATATGCGATGTCGAGTATCCCAAGGAGTAGTCCAGAATGATATGAAAACAATGATAACCAATACACAAAGGTGGTCTGTCTAGTATCCCACAGAGTAGTCCACAGGGATGAGACAACAATGATAACAAATACAGCACATTCCCAACAATGTAAGTACTAAGAAAACTGAAGTAGTTCAACTATCTTAATACAAGTGAAACAAAAATACATTACAAATGCAAAAGAATAGTCTTACAAACATCTACAAAACATGCATGAAAATGTGTTGGCCTTTGCAGGCTTCTGAATTAAGAAAATTTCCCAAGTCACATTTGTACACCATACATCACTAGTCCTAGCAGTGGGACATTGGAGCCACTCCTTACTCCTCAAAGAATTAAATTTCTACTCTCAAGGATATGTGGGAGGAGGCAAGGTGAAAAGCCATTGCTCATACAACGGGAGGGGTATATAGCCAAGGGAGATGCTTGACCATTGCGACTCTTGGTCTATCCTCATGACCATTCAACTTCCTATGACTTTTCAACTGACATGACTCTTCATCTTCATGTGTGTGTGCATTGGGTGTCCACCTCACATTACATATGGACCATAGTAGTGGTGTAGACTTGATAACTTCATGACACAACGTCACATGACACTGCTGACATGTACTAGTTCACTGTGGTGTCCATGTCAAGCTATTGCGTTGTTAAGTGATGGATGTACTTTTGTTTGCATGATTTATCTTCTCCTCCACATGGCTTGACGCTCTGGGGTCTTCAATGGTCTTGGTCTTGCAATAGTTTGTATGCATGTGTTCTTACACTTTCTCTTGGCTGAACTTCTTTCATCTGTCCAGTTGCATGTAAGTATTCTACCATGTGCACTCCTTCTTCATACCATTTGTTGTCTCACCATGATCCATCAGTGTACTTGTTCCTACCCTTCACTCATGATAGGAAAACATCAAATTCAAAATCCCCTAGTCTAAGATGCATGCATTGTGTCCTTTGTTTTGGGCCCACGATAGGAGACAGGTTGGGAAGAGGGCCCAACAACTATGCAATGCACAACTCTAGGTAACAGGGAGGTGGTTTCATTATTGACACTGCACATGGTGCATCTCAGGCTTGGTTGGGAACTACAGGGCATAGTCTTCATTGTCAGGGAAAACTATGCAAAGGCCACTGAGAGGAAAGATTGCATAGTTGAGGACACTAGTGGAAGCTTACAAGGTGGTACACTAGGGAACACCTCTATGCATTTTCTAGAGGGAGGAAAAGGCCGAACAATAGAGGGAGTAAAGGATTGTTCTACATAGTTTTTGAGAGAAGTGAGTCCCGATTAAGGGAGGTCACTTGGAGGAAACCTATGCACAATTTCTGGGAGAAGTGTAGGCTTACATCTTTATGGTATGCGAGGTTACAACAAGTGGTAAGGAGGCTTGATAACTAATCTTGTGAAGTGTGCAATTCAGGTCAGGCTTTGAGGTAGTTTCTACATAGTTCTAGGAAGGAAGACAGGTTGCTCACCTCTGGGATTGTGTAGTTCAGCTGACCCAAACGACAGCCTCCAGCACTAAATTGTTCCAAAAGGAATAGCAACACCACTAAGGGTTAAGACTATATAGTGCAACTCAGTTGGGGTCCAGTGAAAGGGGGGTTTTTTGGTTGGAAGGTTTTTCAGGAAAATGGCTAAGTGCAAGAGCAAGTGTATTTGTGAGGACTCAACATTGTGATCACACACTTAGCATACTTCAGCAACATGATGACACTAACCATCAGGAAAAAATAGAAAAGCATGACCCTCTGTGAGACTATCTTGTGCTGACAGACACAAGTGCGACACATGGGATAGACCTTTGGATGACCGTGGCAACACTTGTGCGACAATTCTTACAACTTTGATTATGAGTAAAATATATGTTCACATGGTTATCACGACTTGTATACAAAAATATGAACCTTCATGGTCACCATAATGGTTCAAAAACATGACATAACAATCAGACATGTCAAAAGACGACAATTGATCCAACAAGCAAAAGAGGGCAAGACATGTAGAGGAAACACATGGAATGACTTCCAGTGTTTGCAACCATGCATGTAATTGAATACCAAATGATATGACAATGATAACCATTCCTTCAAGCTATACTAAAGGGGCTATTTCAAAAGATGTGCTTCATTTTCCATACCTGCCCTCGAAAGGGTTGTGCATCAGATGGAGTCTTCATGTGGTCCTGATCTTCTATCATGCCTTCAGTTCATTGGTCTGCTTATCTTCTTCCTCATCTCCTTGAGAGTCCTTTTAGCATGTCATCGTTCTTTTAATCACTGAGAGACACATCTGCGTAGCTTCAACGAGAAGTGACTATGGCTGGGATGAGGCCCTCGCAGAACACATTTGTGTAGTTTTAGAATGCAAGGAAGACTAGGATGCTAAGGGACAACACTGTGTAGCTTCTAAATGCAAGACACTGCTACGGGATGAGGTCCCGGGAGGACACCTCTACGTAGTTTTGGGATGCAAGGCAAACATGATCCCTGAGGTACAAAACTATGCAGTTTCTAGAGACATTGGGTTCAAGCTGAGGGAAGGACACTAGAGGAAGCCACTACACAGTTTTGAATGCTAAAGGAGTGTGAGCCTTCTGTGCATTACGTATTTCCAACAGGTAAGGGAAAATCTTGAGGGTTACAAATATGAAGTGGGCAGTTCAAGAAAGCTAGATGAGGCTAGGTTGCTGGGAAACTATGGAATTTGGCTAAGTGTGGGATTAATGGAACTGGTGTGAACAATGATAGGACTTCACTAGGATCACACACTTGAGCACTTAATGATACAACATAGACCATCCAGAACACATTAAGACATACTTCACTTAATGCAACAACCTTCATGGTAGCTTACAATAAGTGTGGCTTCGATGAGAGACTTTGAGAGGATAAAGGCAATACTTGTGCAAGATTTCTTTAAATGAGTGCAAAACATGTCTATGTGGTGAGGACAACCCATTCTCACAAAGCTTTCCCCTTAAAGCAAGAAAAACTTCTCTTTGCATGACAAGCGATAATCCCATGCCCAAATATAACACGCACTATATAAAGATAAAAGCATGAACAACTCTTAAGACCAAAGAGGGAAGCTTGACATCATAAACTTACCAAATAAGTAACTAAGGAACGATCAATCATAGGATCCATAGTAGGCTAAATTTGTGTATTGGCCAAAATTTTGGAGGGTGTTGCAGCTGCTACACTGGTTGAATTCCATCATCCCTATCTTGGTTCATTTTAGTGTAGGGCCTTGGCCCATCAGGAAGTATTGATTTGTTGTGTAGATTACTTCAGCTTCCCCACTTACCCCATGGGTAGACATGGTCCCCTTTATACCTTCTCAGTTGAACACAACATAAGATTCATCTAAATCAAAGTGTTTCGAATTGGGAAGAGTAGTTTAGATCATGAGCTTAAGATGTTTAGAGTATATTTGTTCATCTCTGGTGTTTCTTTGCTACCAGCAGGCTTCAACAGTACCCTAGTGGAGTCATGTAGGAACATAAGCATTGATCCACTACCAATGAGCCTAGATAGTACCCCAGTAGATTTGCTTGCTTCACCTATATAAGCGAGAAGCCTTTATCTTCTTTTAGCTTGTTTATTTTTTTGAAAGAGGACTGTGCATCGACACTTTTTTATTTTGGGGTGGAAGAGGGATCTCGACTTATTAAGAGAAGGAGAGGTTTTTCTTTCAGAGAAGCATGTAAAGGCCTCTGATTTAGGTTTTCTCATTTATATTTTTCTCCTTCTCCATTTGTACTAGATGGATAAGATTGAACACACCAAAGCAGAAAACTGAGTACAGGGATGAGGTTCCTAGACTGGACACAGGTTCATGGTTAGACCAAAATTTTCCTTACGAATGGATTTCATTTTCCCTCAAAACTTCATTCACCAAAAGTTGAAACCAAACATAAGGAAGACGGACACAAGACTAGCCAAGGGATGTAGTGTCAAAAGACTCTTTGAACATCATCTACATACACATTTAGAAGCCAGGACGCAGGTCCAAGCACAACACTTATTTGTGTAGTGAAATCAAATAAAAATGTGAACAAGGAAGGAAACAAAGAAAACATATAAATAGGAAACCAAAATCAAAAAACAAGACAACAAAATGACTAAAGAGAACATGATGAAATATTGACATAAGAAAACTAGAACAAACTATTGAGAACAAGTGCAAGATGAGTGCAAGGAAAAGAAAACTAAGATGCACCTAATCCTACTCATATCCTAATAGCTAGACAATTGGGGTTACGTGTAATGAAATTTCCATTGAAGCCATCATATTCATTCCCGACCTGCATCCACAAAGATGTGAATGATTAAATAGATTAAAAGTGATGTGCAACAAAAAATACAAGAACTTGAAAAATTTTCACATGGGAAGGAAGGTCTTGCTTGTGGGCAGGAAGATGTGTCACAACCAGTACTTTTACCCAATGCACATGCTTACCTTTATGGATCGCTCTTTTCAATAAACCTCAGAAGCCTCCCATTGGATGCATATTTTTCTACACCAATCTTCTTAGCAAGCATGAGGAAGGATTGAAACTTGTTGTCTACAACAGAGCTTGCCAAGTAAGATTTTTCTAGCCATTCAACAATTGGATCATAAAATTCATAATGGTTGTCTAGAAATCCTCGTGATCTTTGAATAGATAAATTTTATATTTGAAAGATGGGATCACATTGGGAATCTTGTAAAGAAAAATAGATATGATCATTCTCAATGGTCATGTTGAGACAATGCAGACCTGCCATGTCCATCAGCGAAGGCTGAAGTGCCTCACCTGCTTGACAAAATTGTAAAGAGAGAGATGTTAAATGGTGAATATAAGAGAGCACAAAGCCACTGTCATCGAATTTTCTTATGGGAAACTGATAAGCCAAATGATAGTCACCCAAGATATAGAAATGATCATATGAGCTAGTTGAGACGTTAGATTTGGAGTTTGCAACAAACATAGAAAGATTCATTTGGAAAATCTTGTGAACACTGTGAATAATGGAACCATATTCACTGTGAGCTAGGCATGATGGACCAACTACCTGTAACTGGTGAAAATTGCACAAGAATAATAGTCATCACAAGAAATTGAGAAGGATGCTAGCACCATGAGTGTGTGAAACCAATGGAAGCATGGTGAATGGACAGGAACTTGATTCGTGTAACAACTTGTGCATTAATCATCATATAGTGAGATTTCTGGTGTGATGAGAGGAGAAATTTGTATTACAAGGTTCACAAGAAGACCGAGGAGCTAACCATGAAGGGGGAAATTTGATAAGTATGATTGCAGGGAATGATAGTCATTGAGATGATCAACTTCACAATTCCATGACTTTGTGAGAGATAGACATTACAAACTAGAGTTTGATATGAGAGATGTGCATGAAGATGAATGTGTTGTGAGAGATTTGTGAATTTGGTGATATGTGGAATTCTAAAAATTGGAAAGATCACACGTGGAATACCAAACATTTTTTACACATGAATTTACATCGAGTGCAACCATGAAGCTAGATGGATTGTACATGAGAAACCAGATCTTATTTGGTTCGGGGGGCTTACCAAAGTTTTGAGGTCCTAACATAATCATCAACAGACGTTGAAGTGCCTCAACTCCCTCACATTTCCCGAAACTTTCTAAAATTTCAGAATCACATTTTGAAGTTTAAACTAGATCAAGCATGGCTTGAGGGTGGCTACTGATAATTTCAAAACTGCTCTCTTGATGGAAGCCATCTCTATCATAGGTTTCAAAAACATATATATTTCTCAATTAAGAAGGTTCTTCTTATGGTACATCCAAAGATAAATGAATTAGTGAGCTCGTATGAGCAAGCTGATTTGACAAGTTGTCTTCATGCAACATGAGAGATGATGTGGGGTGGGAAGAGTCTTGTGCGATTAGATTGTTTTTTATTTTATCATGGATAGACTCACCGTCTTTTTTCAATCGAGGAGATATCTCCTAGGATGAAAAAGCAAGAGAACATGGAGCATCTTCACCGTGTGTAGATGCGTTGTGAATGGTAGGATAGAAGGGAAAGTGAGATGAAGAGGAAGTTTCGATATAGATGTTTTCTTTAACCATGGCACATTCTAGATCTGAATTAGAATCCTCATGAGAAACCAAAATATCACATGACGTTCTTGGGAATTTTTCACGTCATATTGGATATGGATAGTCATCATTGGGATGACTATTGCCCAGGGCTAGGAATTGATTAAAATAATTGATTGCATGGGATGTTGCACCGAGATTAGTAGATTGAGGATCATTCAAGAATGGAAGCTCATTGTTTTGATGTGAATAATTTTGAAACATAGAGGGAAATTTTTTAGTGTCCTCACCTTTCTTCTCCTCTGCCTATGTAATGTGACTACCTTTTGCTTGGTTGCAATTTGAGCCAAGAGCTTGAGAATCAAGGGAATGCGAAAAATTGGTTGGTGAAGCGGGTTGATCATGCAATTCTTGGTACAAGGAGTCATGGATTGTAGATGATAGAGGATGGCAGAGATGGAGATCATATTCGAGACTTGAGTTATGAACAATGATTTCCTCTTGTGGAATGGATGAGTGAGTCTTCGCTGCAGTCTTACTGAACCATTCTAAAATTTCCTCCAATGAAGTGGGAGATGGATGGGGAGGCGGGTTGGAGACATGCTGCATAGATTTCTTAGCTTCGTAATCACCACTAGGGGGCACCCATATCGGGTCCAGAAAAGGAGGAGGACAAGGAAAAATTGGGGCAGTGAGATATTCCTCTACAATCTGAGGTGCCTAATGATCTGCAAGAGTTGGGGAGAAAGGGAAATCAGGGGGTTCACCCTATTGGGAAACATGAACCATACGTGTAAACTCTTGTCTCAAGAAATCTAAGTTCAAAAGTTGTTCAGGAATTTCGCAACAGAGGTGAAGGAAGTGATCAAAAAATTCCTCAACTAATTTGTCAATCTCCATTCTTAAACTACATAATTTTTTACAAAGATCTCAGTGGATATACTCATCAAGCATTTTAAGCATTTTAGTCATAGAAATTTGTCTGAATGAATCGATAGAGGTAAAGGTTAATGTATGACACTAGTGTTTAACATGACCTTCGAATGTGAGGGTGAGTAGTACAACCCAGACAACTTCGAATTGTATTTGGTGATGATGGCAAAGATTCATAACTTGAATCACATGCACGCAAAAATATAGTTCACCCTCACCATTAAACTTCAACTTAGACAGGTCATGAATAACTTCTATAGAGATGGTACATTTAGGATTTTTAGAAAAACATCCTGGGATTATGATTTCAGGAATATTCATTTTCAAATAAGATATTCAAACCAGACTCTACGAGCATAGCCTGTTGTCTAGCCCTCCTTCTAGTGCCATAAATGTTCGTGTTGGACCCTCCAGCATTCAAGGGATCTCCCCAGTATGAATTCCAACTAGGCCTCACATCATTTGGTGTAGGAGTCCCATCTGGTATAAAGGCCTAGTTTTCATATACTTGGAGATATGCCTTGGCTCTAGTTATCAACACATGATAGCGTTGCGCTGGTATCTCCAAGCAACAAGGTAAGTGTGACTAGTGAGTGGATAATGTAACTTGTGTCTCGATTCTCTTACTGTAAAATCTGAGAGTAAAGTGAGCCTCTAATTGAGAGGTAATAGTACCACCCAGGAAGAGACACAAGTAAACTAGAAATTTCTAAGTGACATCCAAGGGAATAGTCCAAAATGGATGTGGCAGTCATTAAAACCAAAGCGCAAGGGACAACATGTACACCACCTAGTGGAGTAGTCCACATGGATGTGACATTTTTTAAAACTAAAGTGATGGCGAAAATACGTACACCACCTAGTGGAGTAGTCCACAAGGATGTGAAGGTCGTTAAAACCAGAGAAAAAATATGGTCTGTTGAGTATCCCTCAGAGTAGTCCAAAAGGATGTGACAATAGTTATAACCAATACACAAAGGTGGTCTATGTAATGTCCGACAGAGTAGTCCACAGGGATGAGAAAATGATGATAACCAATACAGCACATTCCAAACAATGTAAGTACTAAAACAAATGAAGTAGTTCAATTATATTAGTACAAGTGAAACAAACATGCATTACAAATGCCGAAAGAATAATCTTACAAACATCTTCAAAACATGCATGAAAATGGGTTGGCCTTAACAGGCTTCTAAATTAAGTAAATGTCCCAAGACACATCTACACACCATACATCACTATTCCCATTAGTGGGACATTGGAGCCACCCCTTTCTCCTCAAAGAATTGATTGTCTACCCTAAAGGCTATGTGGGAGGAGCCAAGGATAAAATTCCTTGCTCATACAATGGGAGGGGTATATATAGCCAAGGGTGATGCTTGACCCTTATGACACTTCAACTCCCCTAATGACTGTTCAACTTCTTATGACTTTTCAACTGACATGACTCTTCATTTTCATGTGTGTGTCCATTGGATGTCCACTTTACATTAAATTCGACTACAATAGATATGGCCCATAGTAGTGATGTGGCCTTGACAACTTCATGACACAACATGACATGACGTTGCTGACATGTACTAGCTAGTTGTGGTTTCCATGTCAATATGCTACGCTTCTAAGCGATATATGAACTTTCATGTGTGTACTTTACCCTCTCCTTTTTATGGTTTGATGTTTTGGGGTCTTCAATAGACCTGGTCTTGCAAGACGGTTGTATGCATGGGTTCTTTCACTTTCCCTTGGGTGAGCTTTTTTCGCCTATCTAGTTGCATGTAAGTATTCTAGCATGTTCGTTCCTTCTTCTTCCATTCATCATCTCACCATGATCCATCATTGTACCTTTCTTGTCATTCACTCATGACGGGATGACATCAAATCCAAAACCTCTTAGTCTAAGATGCATGCATTGTGTTCCATATTCCGAGCCCAGGACAAATGACAAGCTAGGAAGAGGGCCCATAAATTGTGAAATGTGTAGTTCCAGGTGACAGGGAGGTGGACTAGTTACTGAGACTACGTAGAGTGTAGCTCAAGCTTCCCTGGGAACTATAGGGCACGGTCTTCACTGTCGGGGAAAATTGCGTGGAGGCCACTAGGAGGCAAGATTGAACAGTTGAGGACACCGATAGCATCTTGCAAGGTGGGACTGTGAGGGACACCTCTACATAGTTTCCAGAGGGAAGAAAATGTCGGACATCAGAGGGACCAGAGCACAGTTCTTCACAGTTTTTGAGAGCAGTGAATCCCAGTTCATGGAGGTCACTTACAGGGCACCTATGCATAGTTCCTAGGAGTAGTGCAGGCTCAAGTCTTTGCGAGATGTGGGGTTCTAGCAAGCAAGAAGGAGGCTTGATAACTGATCTTCCAAAGTGTGTTGTTTAGGTCAGACTTTGAGGTAGTTTCTATGCAGTTCTGGGCAGGAAAACAAGTTGCTCACCTATGGGATTATGCAGTGCAACTGACCTGGAGGATAGCCTCCAACATTACACAATTCTAGAAAGTAGAGTAGCATCACTGAGGACTAATACTACGTAGTGTAGCTCAGTCGAGGTCTAGTGAAGGGGGGTTGTTCGGTCATAAGGTTTTTTAGGAAAATAGCTAAGTGTGGTAGCAAGTGTATGTGTGAGGAATCGACATTGTGATCACACACTTAACGTACTTAGGGAACATGATGACACTAGCCACTAGGACAAGATAGAAAATCATGACCCTCTATGGGACTATCTAGTGTTGACAATGACAAGTGTGACACTTGGGATAGACCTTTGGATGACCATGACGACACTTGCGCATAAGTGCTTACAACCTAGTGTATCAGTTCAATAGGTGTTCACATGGTTAGGATGACTTTTACACACAAATACCAACCTTCACGGTCACCAAAATGGTTCACAAAAATAACATAACAATCAGACTTGTCAAAACACGACAATTGATCTAGTAGGCAAAACGGGGCAAGACACGTAGAGGAAACACATGGAATGACTTTTAGTGCTTTCAACCATGCATTTCATTGAATAACGAATGATATGATAATGATAATAAATCCTTCAATGTATACTAATAGGGGTATTTTAAAATATTTGCTTCTTTTTCTATACCTGCCCTCCAAAGGGTTGTGCATTAGATGGAGCCTTTAGCGGTCTCGATATTCTATCATGCCTTGAGTTCCTTAGCCTTCTTATCTTCTTCCTTAGCTCCTTGAGAGTCCTCTTAGCATGGCATCCTTCTTTTGATCACTGAGAGACACCTTTGCGTAGTTTCAGCGGGTAGTGAGTGTGACTGGGATGAGGCCCTGGGGGAACACATCTACACAATTTCATAATACAAGGTAGATTGAGCATATGAGGTACAAAAATGCATAGTTTCTAGACGTAGTGGGTTCCAGATGAGGGAAGGACACTGGAGGAAACCACTGCATAGTTTTGAATGCTAAGGGAAGTTGGGCCTTTTGCGCATTGTGCAGTTCCAACATGCAAGGAAGAAGCTTGAGGGTTGCAGATGCGAAGTGCACAATTCATGAAAGCTGGATGAGGCTAGGTTGATCGGAGACTCTGAAATTTGGCTAAGTGTAGGATCAATGGAACTGATGTTAACAGTTATAGGACTTGATTATGATCACATACTTGAGCAGTTAGTGATACAACATAGACCATCCAAAACATGTGACACATACTTCTCTTAATGCAACAACCTTTGTGGCAGCTTATGACAAGTGTCACTTCAATGAGAGACTTTGAGACGATAAAGGTGACACTTGTGCAAGAGTGTGTGAAATGAGTACAAAACATGTCTATGTCGTGAGGACAACCCATTCTCACAAATCTTTCCCTTTAAAGCAAGACAAACATCCCTTTGCATGAAAAGTGATAATCCCATGCCCAAAGATGACACATACTATATAAAGATAAAAGCGTGAACAACTCTTAAGACCGAAGAGGCAAGCTTGAAATCATTAGCTTACCAAATAATTGACTAAGGAACAATCGATCATAGGATCCACAGTAGGCTTATAAGTACATGACTTCATTTATTATCTAGCCTTTCAACGTGTTCTCCATAATAATTATTATTTTATTTATATATTTGATTATTCAAGTAAATATTTTTTCTTTTTATTTCCTTTCACTTTGTGGTGTCACTAAAGAATCTTCACCTTTTAGAATATACTATGTTTATTTTATATTTTCTTTGGAAATAATTATTATTTGTTAGGAAAGGAAAATGAACTCTTCTTAGTTAAGCGAAGAGAAAAATGGTCTATGCACTAGCATCTTATGTGATCATCAGAGGAGACCTATTATCATGAATCTAGCATTTCGCTTATGTAATTATACTTTGATACCAATATGAAAATAGTGTCACATGTAATTAGTTGAGAATGATAGACTATTTGGTGCACTACCATTCTTGAAGTGAAAAATCCCTTGATGATGATTGTTTTGTCACATATTTTTCCAAGTAATGAACATCCATGGACTATTGTATTTGTTTGTGTTATATTTTTTAACTCACCAACTATATCTTTTTAATGAGTTTGTTTTATTACCTTTTTTTTCATCATGTAGGAAATTAAGTTTAAACACATATTTATCTTTCATTCATTCTCATTTTTCATTTTGTGTGATTTGAAATAATTTTTTATGAATTCAACATTATTAGAGACATGAATTGTAGAATAAAGTGAAACAACTACTACAATAGTTATGATCCAAAAAGTAGGTAAAATACCTACATATGATGAAGAAGCACTAGATTTTAAAAGTCTTGGTCTATTTTAACCTAAGAAATTGGAGAAGTATCTACCTTTTAGAAAAGAGATGTATAAGAAAACAAAAGAATTTGACGTAAATATTAATGATTTTAATATAGATATTCATAGACCTTATTTTCATGTGAGGCCTCTAGAATATGAATTACATAGAATTTGACTAATTTATCTAGATGTGTCAAGACCAATTTTGAGAAAAGGAATTTCTTTAGTTCAACATCACTAGTTTCCCCTTGGGATGTACTAAGATATTTTTTGTAAAACATGATCAAATCATGCAGAAATATTTGCAATATTGCATAATAAGAACCTAGAGAAACATTACCCATGATTTTTCTTTTCCCAAACATGGAATATTAGTATATTGTAGTTTAACTAAATATTTTTCTTATTATTATATATGTTTCTATACATTATCATGGAATCACCAATATTTTCTAATTTTTTAGAAGATTAGCGAAGAATTTGTAGTACTTTATAACCAAGTGAAAATTTTGCCAAGAATTAACGCAATTTTATAATTCAATGAAAGATTCACCAAAAAATTATGATGCATATTATATTATTGAAAAAATATACTATACATTTTTATATATACCATGGGGATTCACCCATTTATTATACATATAAATTTGTGGGGCTTCTTAAAATTTTCCCTATAGCATGCTTGTGGGATAAGTTATTCTAGTAATTTATGCACTTCAAGGCTTTATTGGTAGTCACCATAATGAATTATTTGTGAAGGTGGTAATTCCTCCAATATTTTAAATCTTGTACCATTACATAGAATTCCTAATTATAAGTGGTATATATTTTTCCATCTTCATTTCATTTCATGCTGAAAAATTACACATATTTATCTTCTTGGCTTAACACTTTTCCAATTGCAACTCTTGAATCATCACATTCCTCTATAAAAATCTTCTCAAATACTAGTATAGTAAGAATGGGTGATTTCATAACCCTTATTTTGAGCTATTCAAATATTTTAGTAGCTATTTCAATCAAATTAAATATCTTCTATCGTTTTCAATCAGTCAAGGGCACACTTATACCACTAAAATATCTAATGAAGCTCTTATAAAAAATTAATAATCCATGGAAGCTCTTTAGCTCACTGATACTTCAAGGAGTAACCCACCCAATAATTATCTTTATTTTCTCTATATCCATGCTCAATCCACCCACTAAAATGGCAAAATACCAAATTTTCCTTGCAAAACATGTGCTTTTTAGGGTTGATAAATAGCCTATCTACTTAAATTATCGCAAATACCTCTTCCAAATTTTCTATATATTCATCCATATTTTTAAAAAATTAGGATATACTCAAAATAGATTACGATAAATTTTCCAATGTGTGATCCAAATTCTTTATTCGTTGTTCACATAAATACAATTTAGGTATTGAAAAATACAAATGGAATCACCATCCACTCAAATAATCCATCCCTGGTTTTGGAAGCAACACTTTCCAGAAATAAAATATGATAGTAACCACTTATGACGCTAATATTGGAGAATAAATTAGCACCTAATAGACAACATAGTAGGTCATCCATTCTAGGTAACAAATATTTGAACTTCAAAGTGATCTTTTTAGTGGCTCTCAAATCCATACATAACCTCCTTTAGTTTCTTCCCTACATAAGAGAGGGTAAGGTATGCGTAGAACATGGTCTAATGCTTTCCCTTATGAAACTATTTTCTAACAATTATGCGATTTTATCTCTCATTTCCTCATTTTCTAGAAGGATCATCCTATAGGGAGCTTAATTTGGAAGTTTTGAAATAGGAACCAAATCAAATTGATGAGTAATACCCCCTAAAGGAGATAATCCAACTAGTAAGTTGGATGGCATCAAATTTAGATATTTTTGAAGTAATCTCTATATCTCTAAAGAGGTTTCTTAGTTAACATAATTCATCGTTTTATTGAATTTAGAACAAATGATAAATCTCACCCTTCAATTCCTTGGAAAATTGCTTGCAAACCATGTTAATAAGGGATATATTTTTTAATTTTGATGACTTGTCTCCTTTAAAAGTCTTCAAAATATGGTATTTCCCCATGTTGTATCTCATATATGTTTTCTCTACCATGGTGAACTACATTCTAGTCATATTTCTAAGGAATACCTAATAGTAAGTGGAAAGCATCCATTGGAATTGTGTAACACAAAGATTTATCTTCATAAGGACTAATTTTGAAGTCAACAAGTCAAGATTGATTTACAAGCACACTATGATATATTTTCGACTAGGGAAATAGTATAGGGATATGATTTTGGAATGCAATCGAGTTGTAATTTTTTACCGCTTCTTTAAATACCCAAATATCAGTAGATCCTCCATATATAATCACCTTGCACACCTATCTTTGCATTATTTTTCTTGAAACACATTATTTCTCTTCCAATCAACTTTACGAGCTAATTTATCCCACAAATCAAGGTCCTTCTCCAAGCCATATTCTCTCCTATTTCTACCTCGACTTCTTCAATTAAGATCTCTTCCCCTTCTCATTTTTGGGCTACCAACATGCTTTTGGGATTTTGTGGACAGTATACAAGCTTATGGGATTCATTGCATATATAAAAATTCATTAGATTCCAACTCCTAGAAAATGATCGTTCTCCTTCCCTACTATCATAGGCTCCGCTAATTTGGAAATATAGCATAATATTAACCAATGCTTATTCTTCATTGATAGGATTGGAAATGCTTCCTCTTCCCCTAGTTATATTATTACCACCCCAGCTTACTGCCAATTTTCCCTACCTATTCAACCATTCCTATGTCTTCATGGCTAGCTAATATGTTTCATCCATGGAATTCACTTTGATCAAGGTCGATTCATGTTAGTGTTGAAATCAAAAAGCATTGGTGTATCTTGTTATCACATGCTCAAAATCCTCTTGCAAACCAATGATGATATGTAGCCTAAACATTATTCAATAAACACAAGTATGGATAAATTATTTAATTTTAAATTTTGATGCTCTCTAAAAATAAATTGTTGATAATATAGGGGAATAGATTTATAATTCAAATGTTTTGACCATGTTTGGTGAAATTTTTATGTTCTCTTTCCCATAATTATTTCAAGCATTCTAGAGCTTCTCCCGCTATATAGTGTCATGAGACTTCATTTTCTAGGCTTGAAAATTGACTATTCATGGATCTATTTCCTCAATTTCTTCCATGTCATAGCATTTCTCTAACTCCTAGATCTAATCTATACACAATCCTAGATTTAATTCTCCTTTAAAATCAAGGACTTCAACCTTTAGAGTAGTTATTCTCATATATTTCTCTATGTTTCATATTCCTCCTACACATTCTTCCCTAGTTTAGACAAATTACCCTTTAGGCCATCATCATTTGTCTAATAGAAATTTGATGCATTACTTCACCTATTAAATACTTCCTAATATTTGTTAGACACTTCCTAACAAGTCCAATCTAGAGGAAAAAATTTGAGAAAATAATTTCACACCAAAACATTTTGCAGTACATTAAACATACATATAAATACATCAAATCTTGGTCTAAGATATAAATCATATATTAACCATGCAATCACTTAGTTGAGAAAATATTTCAACTAAACACTAAACTAAGAATTATTTTAGTGGACTAAATCAATTAAATTTAATTTAATGTTGAGGAACAACATTCAAATTTTCAATATGCACAAGGCAAGTCAGATTTAAATCTCCAACACCCTCCCTTAACGAGTACTTGTCTTTGACCTTCTTGGTTGGCAAAGTATTCATTAGATTTTCTAATCATTTTTGAAATCACATAGAGTGAACCCCATCAAGGTGTCTCATGACCCTCGTAAAGGTGTAGTCAACAAGTTGGATTCCAGAGTTCCACTCTTGAACTCCTAAATCATGAATTAGCGAATTTCAATTACTGAAAATCATCCCAAGTTGTCACATAACCTCACTAGAATATCATTCTCACGTCTTCAACAAATCAGGCACCCTTCCCTAGATCCAAAATTGGTAAACTACATGGAAAACCATCCATATTAAGTTTTATCTCCACATGATCTCTTAAAATAGTTACTTCAAACACAAGTAATTACATGTTTGCAATAACTAAACTATTATTCATTCTATGGATGAGCTTCCATCTACTAAGATACATGGGTGCCAACCGTTGTTCTCACTAGTTGTATAGGAAATCCATCTAGATATTGAATGTATTCACAGCCAGTTTTACAAAATGACCTATTTATCTTATTTTGCATCATCACTTAATAAACAAGAAAAAATAATACAAAAT
This sequence comes from Pinus taeda, assembly GCA_000404065.3. Taxonomy (NCBI): domain Eukaryota; kingdom Viridiplantae; phylum Streptophyta; class Pinopsida; order Pinales; family Pinaceae; genus Pinus; species Pinus taeda. The sequence continues at coordinate 20,343 of APFE031194125.1, read as the reverse complement.
TCAGTAATAAAAGTAATTTAACAACTGTACCACCAAGAAATTAATGCATATTGCAAACACTACTTTTGTTACATGTCTGCCATTCTTATGAACGAAGAGAACAAGAACTTGGAGTTTGAATTAACACAGAGCTAGGTGTTAAGTTCATAATGTTAAAAACTATGGGAAATTTAATCAGAATGTCAAAACCTTCATGGGAAATGCATATCCATTTGACAAGGGTAAATCTGTACTATGTTGTTGACTCAAACCTAATAAAAACCCTATGAAAGCATCATTTACCGGTGCTCTACAACTTGAAAAATATCTCTTCAACACAACCATTTTGCTTGCAGTTCTCTATATATGACTTGTAAAGTGGATTGACATCGCCATCATAGAACTTAATCATAGCTCATTTACTTTTTCAATCTGCACTCTAGTCTCTTGTATGCCTAGTTTAGGCTTGAGTTATATTGATCCATATCCAAGCCAGATAATAGTGTTTGAACAAGAGTCTCTTGAAAGCCGAATGTTCTTTCTTGCACAAGTCAACGCACATAAGAATCAATACCACACATGACTCTGTTATATGTTCTCCATGCAACATCACCATAGTAGAATCTAGATTCTCCCTTTCATATTTCTGCAACTACATTATGTTTTCTATATTCTGTATATTACTAAACAATTATGATCCCAGAGACACAGACAACACAATTTTGTAAAACAATGGTGGATCATTCAACACCTCTAAGAAGAGCTCGTAAACTTGGAAAAAACCAATTGTATAATCCCCATTGTGTTACAGAACATGAAATTTACAGTAGTCACTGTATCTTTAACTCTAAAACCGTGAGATCCCAATTTCTACCTCAGCGTCTTATCTTCAACATCGATTGAATTGACATGAACCTTGACTCGAGCCTCACGGCCTTGATGTAGTGGAAAAAGCTATTGACTTTTTTACTACTAAGATGAAGCCCACTTTATTCCCCTTCAGTTATGTGATATTGATATTCATATTCATATTCATGATGCTGACATTGCCACTTACTATGCTCGTAGTCAAATTCGTACCCAAGTGTGGGAATTTATGGGTGTATACATGCGACCTCTCTCTCAATGGATAATTCTCTCCTAAAAGAGTCTATTTTACACTAAAAGATTCATGGGAAAAAGAAAAAAAAACATTAACAACCCATTATCTACTCTTCGTTTCCTCAACCCTCCCGTGACTTGACCCTCCCATGAGGGAGCCAAGCCCAAAATAGCTTGATACCAATTTAAGAAACTAATTGCACACCAAAGCTTTTTTGCATTACATTAAATGTACATATAGATACATCAAATATTGGTCTAAGATAGAAGTTTTATCTTAACCACACTATTACTAGGCAAATATCTCAACTAAACATTGAATATTACTAAACAAATATCTCAACCAAACACTGAAAAAAAATTATTTAATTGGATTAAATATCTCAAATTCAACTAATTAACAACCAAACAACTCACAAAATAATTATATTTAGTGATTAAAAACATCATTCAATTTACCCAAGACACATAGAAATTAAATATGTAACATTAAAAAACTACTTAAAACTATAAGTAAATATAAAATGTAAAAAAAAAAAAAAAAATCATTAATTTTCCTCTTTCCCCGAAAAAATACAATATCATCAAGATCATGAAGCACCATTACCACAGATCATTTTCCTTCCCTCTACACAAATCTCGATTATTATATCTTATTTTCCTCCCACCTCAAATCACGAAACGAATGGAAACCAAAAGCAAAAACAAAAACTCATAGACTACTATTAAATCCCCCCCCCCCCCAGTGTATTTTTCCCTTTTATTAACCAAAAGAAAAAACTTATTAATTAAACCAAATTAGAAAATTTTATTAATTAAACACAAAGAAATAACATATGAAACAGCATCCTATATTTAGCAAATAAAACCCTGAAATCTCTGACCAGACCGACGAAAACTGGGAGACGTGGAGCGATCCGTTTCAGACGCGGTCCATTAGTGGGATGCTCCTTATCCATGATGATTTTTGTCCCATCCTCCAAATCAATAATGGTTTTGTCCCATCCTTCAAATTCTAAAATTTTTAATATGATCCGATCTCAATTCTGTAAATGTTAAAATGCCATTTTTTTCTACTTTTCATCTCATTCTGAAGTGATAAAATTGATGACGACGGCCGCATGGAAACCCTGATGATTCACTCTTTATCGTTTTGTTGGATAAAACTCTCTTTCCCGTCCTTCTGCGCAGTGGCGACCATACCATAGCAATTTTTTTATCTTCTCTTCATCTTGGAGACAAAAAATAGAATAGTAAAACCAAGATGGTTTCGTCGCTGTAAGGTCCGGTACCAGCTTTCTGGGATCCTGTGAGCATATGGACACTTATTTTACTTATGTTCAAACAATGAATCCTCCGTCAATGTCATGCAGTAGGTTGGAATTCTTATCCTCATCCGAGCATGCCAAGTTTTCCATATTTAAATTCACGAAAAAAATCATGCTTGCAACTGCAAATGACGTATTCATCTATGAACTCATATATGTTGGAATTTTCTGCTAAATTCCTTAACAAACAGACAACACAAAAATGCTCTGTTTCTGCACAAAAAACTGATATTTTTGTTTTCTGGACTTGGTGTTGTAGCAACAGGATTCGGTGTTGCAGCAATAGGAAATGACACTCTGTTTTTGTTAACACAGAAAAAACAGAAAACTGCTCACTGGAATCGGTGTTGCGGCAACAGGACTTGGTGTTGCAGCAACGCTGATCGTGGTGTTGTAGCAACGCGAAATTTGACGCCAAGTCACTCGGTGTAACGGCAACACATTTTTGACGCTAAGTCACTTTAAGAAAATTGACGCTTTGGTGTTACAGCAACTAAAACAAGTGGCGTCAAATCACTAATAGATTTACAGAGTAAAATCAAAGTGTTTTTGACACTTGGTGTAACAGCAACTGAAAATCAGCAAAACAGTAAAACTTGTATTCATAAGCAGTAGACAAGCTGATACAGAAAACTTAACTGTTACAAGAGGAACACTTCAGTTCCAGAAATCGATTTTCTATCTCAGAAAATCGCAGGTTCAGCACTGTTGTGCATTTACAGAAGAGACACACTCTGTTCTTCTAACCTTCTCTCAGAAACAGAACTGCTGTTCTAAAATTTCTTACACTCAGACAGAAAACAGAACTGTTGTTCTTTTTCTGCTTGCACCTTCTTGCAATTGAAAAACAGAACTACTGTGTGTTACATTTATAGGAAAAAAAATATTTGATTAAACAATAAACTAAGTAAAATATCTACTGATATTTATCTGTGTATTTATTGCAGAAGGCGGTGATGTCTTTTTCGGTGGAAATTAGTCGGTTGCAGGGGAATTAATTTCCGCACATTTAATGTTCATTTAAAGTGAAAAATATCTGAAGAATTTGCTGAAGCGGACAATCTGAAATAGCTGCTGAAGATCAGATTCTGTTCTGCATTAATTGTTTGCAGTTGGAATTAAATTCCAACACTCCCCCTTAATTTCAAGTGCTGCATACCTAGGCATTTCCTGAAATGGTCAAAACCTTTCTTTGGCAATGGTTTTGTCAAGATGTCAGCCAGCTAATCCTCTGTTCTGCAGTGCTGCAAAACAATTTCACCATTGTTAACCAATTCACGTATGAAGTGAAATTTGGTATCTATGTGTTTTGTTCTTTTATGAAAAACAGAGTTTTTAGACAATGTTATTGCTGAGCTATTGTCACAGTAAATGGTTGTGCCATTTTCCTGTTCATGACACAAATCTCTGAGAACTCTTCTCAGCCACACTGCTTGGCATGCTGCTGCTGTTGCTGCCACATACTCTGCCTATGCTGTTGATAAAGCCATAACTAGTTGCTTCTTAGAAGCCCATGAGATGGCTCCCGATCTCATATGAAACACATATCTTGATGTGCTTTTCCTATCACCAACACTTCCAGCCCAATCACTATCCGTGTAACCTGTCAACATGAAACTTTCAGAAGAGGAGTATAAAATACCAAACCCCTTTGTTCCATTCACATACCTTAGAATCCTCTTAGCTTCCTGCCAATGAGTCTCTTTCGGTCTTTCCATAAATCTGGAGATTAAACTCACAGCGTGCATAATGTCCGGCCTAGTTGCAGTCAAGTACATAAGGCTGCCAACTATGCTTTTGTACAATTTTGGAACAAAATCCTTGCTGCTGTCTTCTTTGGTCAATTTCAGCCCCATTACAGTTGGAGTCACAGCTGCCTTGCTGTTCTGCATGTTAAATCTCTTCAACATAGCTTCTACATATTTATCTTGAGAAATAAAAACACCATTTTCACTTTGGTCTACTTCAATTTCAAGAAAATATTTTAAGAAGCCTAAGTCAGTCATTTCAAATTCACTTTTCATGACTGCTTTAAAATCAGCAATGAGTGATGCATCATTGCTAGTAAAAATCAGATCATCTACATATAAAACAATAATAATAATCTTACCGTTATTCTCCTTTATGTAGAGTGTGGGTTCACCATCACACTTGTCAAACCCATTCTCAATCAGATAAGCATCTATTCTGCTGTACCATGCCCTTGGAGCTTGCTTCAGCCCATAAAGAGCCTTCTTCAGTTTGCAAACTTTATGCTTTTGGCCATCAACTTCATAACCTGGAGGTTGTTCAACATAAACCTCTTCTTTTAACACTCCATTCAGGAATGCAGATTTAACATCCATCTGATAAATCTTCCATTTGTGTTGTGCTGCAATAGACAACACTGTTCTAACTGTTTCCATCCTTGCTACTGGTGCAAAGGTTTCATCATAGTCTTTGCCTTGTTGCTGCTTGTAGCCTTTCACAACAAGTCTTGCTTTGTGCCTGTCAATCTTGCCTTCAGCATTTCTTTTGGTCTTATAGACCCACTTAACTCCAATGGCCTTTTTGCCTTCAGGGAGGTCCACTAACTCCCATGTTTTACTCTTTTCAATTGCACCAATTTTTTCATTCATTGCTTCAATCCATTTATCTTCATTTACAGCATCTTCAAAATGAACTGGGTCATCAACATGACAATATAAAGCGAATAAAGAATTCAGACCGGTATTGGTACTTACCTCTCCTTGTTCATAAATCTCATTAAGATTTCTGAATCTTGGTCTTTTTGGTGTGCTGGAAGTTCCATCCGAACTTGAGGGTATTTCAGATCCCTGTGGTGTGCTTGAAGAAGCACTGCCTTGACTTCTTAAGGTTGTTCGAATTCCAGCGTGTGGTGTGGTTTGCTGAATTTGTTGTGGTGGAGGAGGAACCACCAAGGAAGGATTATTTGCTGCTATCCCTTCCTGTTCTTCTTCATGAGACACAATTGTCTTCACATTCACTGTTTTATCTAAGCTTCCATCCCAAGCTTCATCTTCAATGAACTGCACATCTCTGCTTACTATCAATTTCTTAGTGGATGGATTATAGAGTTTGTATGCTTTTGACTCATCACAATAGCCAACAAACACACACTTCTCCCCCTTACTATCAAGCTTTCTCCTTAGCTGATCCGGTACATGGGCATAAGCCACACAACCGAATACTCTCATGTGAGTGATAGTTTGCTTTTGACCACTCCATGCTTCTTCTGGTATTCTGTTCATGACAGCTTTAATTGGGCATCTATTCAAGATGTAAACTGCGCAAGTGACAGCTTCTGCCCAATACTCATGAGGCAAGTGTTTTGCCTTCAGCATACTTCTAACCATGTCAAGAATGGTTCTATTCTTTCTTTCGGCAACACCGTTTTGCTGAGGTGTGTACCTTGCTGTAAACTGCTTTTGTATGCCATTCTCTCTGCAAAAACGCAGAAAGTCTTGGGAGATGTATTCTCCTCCTCTATCTGTTCTGAGCACTTTGATATAATGCCCACACTGCTTCTCAACAAGAGTTTTGAAGTGGCAAAATTTCTCAAACACTTCACTCTTCTGTTTCAACATATACACCCATGTCTTTCTGGTGTAATCATCAATGAAGGTTAAAACATATCTATTTCCGGCAAATGATGGTACTTGCATCGGTCCACACATATCAGAGTGGACAATTTCCAAGGGTGCTTTTGCCCTTATGCTCTTTCCTGCTAGAAAGCTTTCTTTGTGCTGCTTGCCCAAGATGCAGCGTTCACAAAGGCTGTCTGGTTTCTCAATCAATGGCAAACCTTTTACCATTCCCTTTCTGTGCAACAAATTCAGGCCTCCAAAATTGAGATGTCCAAATCTCAAGTGCCACAACCAATTCTCATCTTTCACTTGTTCCTGAAAGACTTCTTGTGTTACAGCTGCAATAGTTTTTCCTTCCTTCAAATCTGCCCTGAGTTTGAGAGGAAACATTCTATTGCTAGTCATCTGCACCTGTGCAATGATCTTCTTACTTGGAGGTATATCTCTGATTGTACACATATCATCTTTGAAGAACACGTTGTAACCTTTGTCAATGAGCTGCCCAATGCTCAAAAGATTACATTTCAGGCCAGATACATAGTATACGTCTTGCACAATTATTTGCTCTCCATTTCTTACTCAGATACTAACTCTGCCCTTACCCTTGACAGCTATCTTACTATCAGTTCCTGTTGTTACCTCAAATTTCACATTTTCATCCAGATTGGCAAACATTGCAATATTTCCAGTCATGTGATTACTACAACCTGAGTCTAAAAACCAAACATCTTCTTGTTTGTCTTGTGCAATGTTACATGTTAACAGCACATTCTTTGGATTCTTATTTTCTTCATTTGCAAAATTAACATTCTGCCTACTATTCATATCATTTTGTTTTTTTCCTACATTCATTGGCATAGTGCCCATATTTCTTACAATAATGACATTGGACTTTGGATTTGTCATACCTTTGTCCATGAGCTTGCTGTTTGCTTGAACCTTCATCTTGGTTCTGATTGCAGCTCCTTCCGCTTGTGCTTGCAGGATAATATCTGCCTCTGTTTTGGCTTCTTCCACGATCTCTGTTATGTGCTCTACCTCTACCTTTTCTTTGGTTGAAAGACATCTGAGTCTTGAATGCTTGCTCAAAAAAGGAATTCGTTCCTCTACTTAGTCTGTGTTCATGAGACATAAGGGAAGCACTCAGTTCATCTGCCGTGAACTATGAGAGATCTTTAGTTTCTTCTATTGCAACTACAACAGCTTCAAACATTGAGGGTAAACTTCTCAAGATCTTCTCTACGATCCTTCTTTCTTCAAGGATTTCACCATGAGATCTAATCTAGGTTATCAGCCCAATAACCTGAGTGAAGAATGAATCTATTGTATCAGATTCCTTCATGTTGAGTGTTTCAAAGTCTTTCCTCAACATCTGCAACTTTGCAGTCTTCACCTTCTCCATGCCTTGATAGGTAGTTTTGAGAATATCCCATGCCTCCTTAGATTTCGTTGCTGCTGCAATCTGTGGAAAGACACTTTCATGTATTGATTGGAAGAGGAAAAAGAGGGCTTTGGCATCCTTCTTCTTGTCACTCTTCAACTGGCCTCTTTCTGCTGCTGTCAAAGCAGCTAGTGCTGTTGCATCTGCAGGTTTAGCATAGCCAATTTCAACCAGCTCCCATATTCCTTGAGAAGAAAACAATGCTTTCATTTTTATGGACCAATAAATGTGATTTTTTTCATTAAACTGTGGCAGTTGGGAATTTTTCAAACCTGTTCCAGCATCTGCCATCTGAACGCTGTATAGGTAAAGAAGAGATACTGACTGTAAAAACTAAAAACAAGCAAAAACTTTCTCTGCTGGAAAAATCTGCTCTTTAAACTTCTTACAGCTCCTACAGTGAAAAACAAACTCTGTTTTTCACTCACTGAGTGCCTAGACTAGTTCTGATACCATGTTGGAATTTTATGGTGATTTCAAACACAAAAGATCAGAGAATAACGCTCTGATATCATGATGGAATTTTCTGCTAAATTCCTTAACAAACAGACAACACGAAACTGCTCTGTTTCAACACAAAAAACTGATAATTTCGTTTTCTGGACTTGGTGTTGTAGCAACAGGATTCTGGTGTTGCAACAACAGGAAATAATACTCTGTTTCTGTTAACACAGAAAAAACAAAAAACTGCTTACTGGAAACTGTGTTGCGGCAACACTGTTTGGTGTTGCAGCAATGCTGCTCGTGGTGTTGTAGCAACGCGAGTTTTGACGTCAAGCCACTCGGTGTAACGACAACACGTTTTTGACGCTATGTCACTTTAAGAAAATTGACGCTTTGGTGTTACATCAACTAAATCAAGTTGGCGTCAAATCACTAATAGACATACAGAGTGAAATCAAAGTGTTTTTGACACTTGGTGTAACAGCAACAAAAAATCAGCAAAACAGTAAACTTGTATTCATGAACAGTAAACAAAACTAATATAGTAAACTTAGCTGTTACAAGAGGAACACTTCAGTTCCAGAAATCGATTTTCTATCTCAGAAAATCGCAGGTTCAGCACTGCTGTGCATTTATAGAAGAGACACACACTTGTTCTTCTAACCTTCACTCTTTTCTCTCAGAGTACAAAAACAGAACTGCTGTTCAGAAATTTCTTATACTCACATAGAAAACAAAACTGTTGTTCTTTTTCTGCTTACACCTTCTTGCACTTGAAAACAGAACTATTGTGCGTTACATTTATAGGAAAAATAAATATCTGAATTAAACAATAAACTAAACAAAATATCTGTTGATGTTTATCTTTGTATTTATTGGAGAAGGCGGTGATGCCTTTTCAGCAAAAATAAGACGGTTGTCTGCAGGGGATTTAATTTCTGAATTTAATGCTCAAAAATATTAGAAGACTTTGCGGCACCGAACAATCTGAACAATCTGAAATAACTGCTGTAGATCAAATCTTTGTTCAGCATTTATGTGATGCAGTTGGAATTAAATTCCAACAAAAGTAATGCATAAATATATTTTTTTGAGAGGAAAAAAATGATTTATATAATATACTGTACGTGTTCAAAAAAAATCAAAACATACTTTAGACTAGTAAGAGAGTATGCTCCTCCCTATTCAAAATAATACATAAGTCTCTCAGAAATATCTATTGTTCTCAATTATGCTGCCCATCTACTATTAATATAAATAGACATAGTAGTATCAAAATGTTTCTACAAATTACGTTATTATATAAACAGTAAACAAAAAAACTAGGGGAGTTGGATCGTGCCTTCCTGTTTGATAGTATTTTCCTCCGGATACCTGTAATGCATATAACGTGCACCTTCGTTTAGACTTTTTTTTACAGTGAATCAACAACAAAATTCGACTTCTAGTAAATGTGTGGGAAGCAAATTTGCTAAAATGACATCCTGAGAATGCTGATGTGGTTGATCCAACCGCCTAGATTAAGAGGAGTGAGATCAATGTAGCTCAATAAGCCATCAATGATCTTAGAATCTCCATGGGTATAGATTTGGTACAATAAAATGCAGGTTTGACATTTCGGGTGAACTATGGAGAGTGGAAATGGAAGCTAAGCGAATAGACAAAAGATTATGAAATGGGCAATTACGTGGAGGGCATTTCAATATGGCGTGTGGAGAATAGGAATGGAAAAACATGTAGAAACACTTTTACAATGGCAATGGAAGAACATGTGGAAAGATTTTTAAAATAGAAATGAAAAGAACACACAAGAAGATGACTGAGAAATAAGATTTCTAAAATAGAAATGAAAAAAACACACACAAGAAGATGACTGTGAAATAAATCTCAATCATCAATTCATCTATTTTTCTATGAGATTAAAAATATTTCATCGACATTAAATTTAAACCCTACACCAACTTTTTCTCCCTAATATAAAAGCTCTATTCTGAAATATATATGCTTAAACATCTCCTCGTCCCGTGAAAGGTTGCAATGCCCACATTGCATGGAAATGGTTCACCCGCATGGGATTTTTCATTGATAATGTAAAAATGTTTGAATCTCTTCAAATATACCACGGTAATGGTTCACCCACATATAGTCCTAATCGATATGATCTAATTCCCATCCACCTTCCATCGATATAGTCCTAATACGATGATTGTCAACCTCTCCGAGGCTGGCCTTCCAAATCTTCTGGGATACTAGACTATCGATATTTGGTTGAAAACAAAGTACTCGAGGAGCAGGCTCAGCCTGCCATGAACACCTCGACACCTATGTGGGATTTGCACTTATTCTGGTGATATCCAATTTCTAACATGTGCATTTAGTTGAATTTTTGAATTACATTACTATTAAATATTTTTTGATAGACAATTTTTTTGATGGAACTTTTTTTATTCAACAGTTCGTTTTAACTGGATTAATAAAACCATGGACTAAATATATGTACCGTTTTTATTTATAATAAAAACAATATTTTTTCTTCCTAAAAAATTATATTATAATATTAAAATTTAAATTCCCACTAACTTTACCAGTATAATTATTTTCCTTACATCTGTATCTTAACGTATCACATTTAACAGCCATTTAATTAATATATTTAGGATCATTCAGCAGCCATTTATCTATATCCTAACATATCATATATAGCAGCTATTTAACTAATATACTTAAGACCATTCATTAGCCATTTATTAATATATTTAGGACAAGTTGTAAACATTGTTTAAATAGACGTTATTGCTGTCTATAAATAAAAGTTCTGCTTCCCGTTCTCTTCATCGCGGCCATATCCACATTTCAAAACTCATTAGCAATGGGGACAAATGAAACTGAACAGTTATAAATTATATTTAAAACTAGTGCAGAAAATAATAGAAATTTTAGTAAAAAACCTAAAATATAACTGTCAAACTTTAAAATTTTAGATAAAGATCTTATTTATATCAGTACAATAGTGAAAAAAAAATATTATAATTACACAAAATATTATGATTACACCTTGTGGATCGTATGCTCATCTCATAATGGATACCAAAATTTGGATAGATGCGAAATTTTGGAAAGAGATATTTAAAATCGTACCAGAGATTTATCAATAATGAGATGAGTAACTTGAATTACAAGGGACAAAAATTCGAATTGTTAGGAATTCCTAGTTTATATACCCATTAATGCAATAGCAAGGGATACCAGAATTTGGATAGAGCCCTTTAAAATCGTATCACAAAGATTTATCAAATGGGATGATTAAACTGAATTACAAAGTACAAAATTTTGAATTATTAGGAATTGGACCGTGAAATTTATTTTATTTCACAATTTATATGTCGATTAATGCGGTCTGGCTGTATGTGTTTATAATTAGATTTAAACAAGTACATTATCTAGGTGTCTACATATATGACCTAGATTATAGATCCATTAATACTGTCCCCCTGTATATGCCCATAGTTAGATTTAAACAACTACATTATCTAGTAGTGGACATATGCAACGGAACCATATTAATGGACCTATGGCCTGTTAAATATTGGTTGCTGAGTTAGACTAGAAAGGACAATGTGCTGGGGATTTTATTGGCAAGTTGAATGATTCATTGGGTGTTGAGGCCAGTTGGATATTTAATCATGTGGGCATAGCTCCAGGTGATGACAGTGGAGTTGGTCAAAAGGTTAATCATGTGGGCATATCCCCAGGTGATGACAGTGGAGTTGGTCAAAAGGATATTCTTAGTGTAAAGAACCTACAAATTAATTTGGAAATAATAGAAGCTAGGAAAACAGTGGAAATTTTGGCGCAATTTTTTTTGAAAATCTAGATTATAACTATCAAACTTCAAGATTTTCAATGCCCTAAAACTCCCTAACAATGTTAAATCTATTTCTACCAATGTTAAATCTATTTCTACCGTAGTATTTTTTAATATTGTTTTACCCATTCCTCACAAAA
>APFE031194109.1:55342-66262 GCA_000404065.3 Pinus taeda | reverse complement strand
ACTTTTAGAAGAGATTTTTTTGAAGAATTTACTGACAATGTTGATGGAACAGTATAATTTGTAGACAAATCAAAACTCAAGCCATGAGGGCTTGGTATAATCAGGCTTAAATTGCTTGGTCTTCCACACTTTCTTTTGCATCATGTTTTATATCTCCCACAAGTGAGGAGAAACTTGTTGTCCTTGGTCCACATCCACTAGCAAGGATACTCCATTCATATGTTATATGGAAATATTGAGGTGAGAAAAGCATGAGACCACTCACTTTTCATGACAAGGATAGATGAAGAAAGGCTTCTCAAGCTGCAGGGTACCTCTGCTCATGCACAAAATTTCGAATACAATTCTCATTATGAAGAAGGTACATTTCCATCAAGTTTATTATGGCATGCTAGATTTGGACACTGGAACTATGACAGCCTCCGCCTGTTGAAGAAAAATCATGTTACTGGTTTGCCTACAATTCCTAGGAAACTTAAGCAATGTGATGCTTGCATTCTAGGAAAACATAATATTAGCCTTTTCATGATTCGCATTCCAGAGCACATAGAAAAATTAAACTCATTCATTCAGATTTATGTGGTCCAATACGTGTTCCTTAGGAAAATGGAAATAAGTATATGATGGCATTTATTGATGACTACAACAGAATGTGTTGGGTTTATTTATTGAAGAATAAATCTAATGCTTTGCAAACATTCAAGAACTTTCATACATGGATTGAAAATGATGCACAATCTCATATTGGTTCTATTCACACTCATAATGGAAATGAATGCACTTCAAATGAATTTGAAAACTATCTTCGCCAAGATGGGATCAAACATCAAACAACTGTGCCTTATAATCCCCAACATAACAGAGTAGTTGAAAGAATGAATAGGACAATCTTAAATATGGTTCACTCGATCATGTTTGTCAAAAATGTAAAAAAGATTTTTTAGGCTCATGCAGTTCTATGTTTTTTATATATAAAGAATAGAAGTCCATCTAATGCTATTAGAAACAAGACTCCTTATGAAATGTGGTATGGGCACATTCCCTCGGTAAAGCATCTTAGGATATTTGGTTCCACATGTTATGCCTTGATACCAAAGGTACATAGAAGCAAACTTGGTGCAAGAAGTCATAAGTGTATCTTCCTGGGGTATTCAAACACTTCCAATGCATACCATCTCTATGATTAAGTGAATAAAAAGTTTGTTGTATCTATAGATGTAATTTTTCTTGAATATTCCAAAAGTGATAATGTTGTTGAGTGGCAACTCGATCATTTGGATAGATTCACAAATGAAAAATCATTTCAATAATTTCATAATAAAATTCCACACCTTGTAGGGGGGATCCCTATACTAGATCAACCTGTGGAATCTTCTTCTTAAGCACTCTCTTCCATTCATGAAACTCCAACAATGGATGGCACTTTGAGTGATGTGATTGACAGAATTGGGAGACTCAATCTTGATTCAGTCCCAACTTAATCAACAGAGAAGCCTTGACCATCTCAGAAAGTTCCCCAAAGTGGTTGACAAAGACACTTGAAAGTGTTCATCCTGATGAGGTTGGAAAGATAGGAACTAGAAATTCACCTCGGCAAATGTCGAGGTGATGTACATGACTCTGCTTCATCTATCGATATGGATGTTTCTTATGATTGTGAATTGAATTTGTCTACACATATTGAACCAACATCACTCAAAGAAGCTACTTCTCATGATGAATGGAAAGAAGCAATGCAAAAGGAGTATGATGCTTTGATAAAGAATGGCACTTGGAAGCTCGTTGATCCTCCATTGGGAACGAAACCAATTGGCTACAAATGGGTCTACAAGAACAAGTATAAAGTTGATGGCTCACTTGAAAAGCTCAAACTGAAGCTTGTGGAAAAGGGTTTTGCACAGAAGGAACAGGTTGACTATGAGGATACTTTTGCGCCCACAGCAAAATGGGCTACCATCTGGGCACTCTTTGCCATAGCATCTCAGAATGGTTGCAAAGTCCATCAAATGGATGTAAAAATTACGTTATTGAATGGAGATATAAAAGAGAATGTTTTTATTTCCAAGCCTGGAGGATTTGTTGTAAAAGGACACAAACATAAAGAATGCAAACTTGTGAAATCCTTATATGGCCTCAAACAAGCACCATGAGCATAGTATTAAAAACTAACTCAACATCTTCTGAAACTCAATTTCAAACATTATGATCTTGATGATGCAACTTTATTTTTCAAGGTTGGAAAAAGAATTGTATATCTTTTGGTATATGTAGATGATCTTTTGATGACAAGGAACAATGAGAGCTACATTGCATCCATAAAGAAGTCATTGAGGAAAGGTTTTTGATGCAGGAGCATTCAACCCAAAGGGAAATTATTGTAAATAATAAACATAGGGGGTCATGCATTTGTGGAATTAGTTTCCTAAATTCCAAGCCAGTTTAATATTTAGGCTTCTAAGTGTGATTAATTAGATATTCTCAAAATAAATAAATAAAACCAGGAGAGATTTTAGTCATAAAAGCAATGGATGTGGATCATTAAGGGATAAGGAAGCTTTTCTATTTTAGAACAGGGAAAAACATGGAATAAAGCCTCAAGATTCTTTTTGCCATATGCATGCATTGCATGTAGAGTCTTAGAGCTTTTAGTTGAGTGATTCTAGATCATGCTAGGTTTTATAAATTTTGTAGCCTCAAAGGCATTGAGAAGAGAGGATAGAAGGAGTGAGTATGAAGAATAAGAGGCCATGAATAGGCCATGATTTCTCTTGTAAATATTTTATTTCTTAATTAATTAGTCTCATATTTTTGTGTGCATATGGTTGGTGTGATCTTCAGTTAGTTTTATTGTTTTTATTGAAGACCTATGGTTAGAACGATGTTATGTGAATTTTTAGATGTGTTTGTTGAGATATAATAAATATTTGCGATGATATTATTCAAAACAAAATATTATATGGAATCCGATTTTATGAGAAGATTAACTCATATGTGGTCAAGATGAGACTTAAAGCATGGTTACATTGGTTTTAACCATAGTCATATGTGGATATTTTAAATTGAATGGGAATTGAGAGATAGTAAAGAATTTGATTATGGATTCAGATTTTTAATCCTATGAGCTTCTGATTTGAAAAGTTGAGATTGCCAGATTTAGTTTATTTGGAAAATGAATGAAATGCATTCTTATATGTGTGGTGATTAGAAGATCCTGGGTATTGCAGGCCTACCATGCATCAGGTGGTATGAGAGCAGGAATAGCTCTCTTTGAAGGTTCAAGTTTTTTTTTAGTTAAGTTAATTGCATGTGATGAATGAATGTTAGATTTTTGGAATTTATGAATACTGTAGCAGAGAGTGCAGTGATAAAGGAGTCCAGCAAGGGATTCTAAGTGAATGTGGCAGAACCTAAAGATTCAACAGAGGTTGAATAAAGTTTCATATGAGAGAAGCCTATAGGAGCAGTAGAGGATGGTCAAAAGGTTCCAGCAAAGGACCAATGATTACCAAAAGACCAAATCCGGAGGGAAGGATTGGTGAGGTAAGTCGCAGCAAGAGAGGTTGTTGTGGTAGAGGCTTCATGCAACTCATAGGTGAGGAACTCATGGCGAAGGAGATGACTACTGAAAATCATAAAGGAGAGAGCAGAGGTTCAGAAAGAGGCCACAGTAGAAAAGAGAAGAAATATGCTAAGGCGAATCGCATAAGACAACAGTTGACTCATGAAGAGTATGAGGAAGAGAAAGCTGAGATAGCAGTTTGTCTTGAGCTATTGATGGAGTTGTTACGGGAAAATGTGAAAGACCAGAGACATGGTTTGTTGATGAGGAAGAGAGTGAAGTGGCAGAGGCTACAGTAGAAAAGAGATTTACACATGCAGTTAACAGAGGAGAAGATTATTGATGATTTCTAAAATTATTGGGCAGATCCAGATGAGCTGGATAATGTGAACTCTTGTGTTTGTATAGCTGACAATTGCGATGTGATTACAGGTATTGAGAAGGATGTGCAGTCTTGTGAAATTGTTACAGCACAAGAGGAAGTTCTTGTGGATGTTGAGGAAGAGAATCAGTCTAAAGCACAGATAAGGGAAGTAACAGTTGATAATGTTGAACATTTTGTCCAAACTGAAAGTTTATGTATGAATGCAGGTGATGATGATATGCTTCAGTGATGCTATAGAGAAATTGCATTGTTAGAATATTTGTTGGAAAGTCCAGAGTATGACACGGAGATTGCAGAAGAAAGAGTTCAGTGCAGTGAACAAGAGATAAAAGACATCATGGAAACAAGTGGTATGAGAGGAACACGGGTTGACAATCTTGAAAATTCTTCGGAGGATTCTATGGAAAGTTTGGATTATCATACTGATGTGCTGACAGTGGAGGAGGATTCAGAACAACGTACTGAAATGTTGGCAAAGGAGTACAAGGCACTGATGTGTTATGATTTTTATTCTAACAATTGTTTTCTGAGTACAGGTTTTATTGAAGATGCTGGAGAAAATATGTTAGACAAACAAATTGAACTGATGAGGCGGATGATGGTGAAAGAATCCCGGAAGAGACCAGCAACAGTGAAACAAAGGAGAAGCAGCAAAAGAAAGACAACATAAGATTGCGAGAGTGGAGCTAGTGGAGCAAGGCAGTATAAGATATGGAGACCCGAAGAAAAGCAGCAAGCAGCGACAAATGGAAAGTTTCAACACAAGATATGGAATCCACACAAACATATATCTGAACACATGATCAGGAGATCATCAAATTTTTCTACCTTGGGAGTCTGATGTAGGAGCATTCAGCCCAAAGGGAAATTATTGTAAATAATAGACATAGGGGGTCATGCATTTGTGGAATATTCTTCCTAAATTTCAAGTGAGTTTAATATTTAGGCTTTTAAGTGTGATTAATTAGACATTCTCAAAATAAATAAATAAAACTAGAAGAGCTTTTAGGCATAAAAGCAATGGATGTGGATCATTAAGGGATAAGGAAGCTTTTCTATTTTAGAACAGGGAAAAAATGGAATAAAGCCTCATGATGCTTTTTGCCATATGAATGCATTGCATGTAGAGTCTTAGAGCTTTTAGTTGAGTTATTCTAGATCATGCTAAGTTTTATAAATTATGTAGCCTCAAAGGCATTGAGAAGAGAGGAGAGAAGGAGTGAGTATGAAGAATAAGAGGCCATGAATAGGCCATGATTTCTCTTGTAAATATTTTATTTCTTAATTAATTATTCTCATATTTTTGTGTGCATATGGTTGGTGTGATCTTCAGTTGGTTTTATTGCTTTTATTGAAGACCTATGGTTAGAACGATGTTATGTGAATTTGCAGAGGTGTTTGTTGAGATATAATAAATATTTGCGATGATATTATGCAAACAGAATATTATATGGAATTCGATTTTATGAGAAGATTAATTCGTATGTGGTCAGGATGAGACTTAAAGCATGGTTACATTGGTTTTAACCATAGCCATATGTGGATATTTTAAATTGAATGCGAATTGAGAGATAGTAAAAGAATTTTATTATGGATTCATATTTTTAAATCCTATGAGCTTCTCATTTGAAAAGTTGAGATTTCCAGATTTAGTTTATTTGGAAAATGGATGAAATGCATTCTTATATGCGTGGTGATTAGAAGATCTTGGGTATTGCAATCCTACCCTGCATCAGTTTTGAAATGACTGATTTGAGCTATGTTCATTACTATCTTGTTATTGAAGTAACTCAATATCTGAAGTCCATATTCCTTTCTCAAAAGAAGTACATTGGAGATCTTTTGAACAATTTTGGCATGATTGAATGCAATCCTCTGACTACTTCAATGGAACAAAACTTAAAACTCACATCCATTGAAGGAAAAGAATTTGATGATGCAACAAAGTATAGAGAGCTTGTAGGAAGTCCCAACTACCTAACTATTACCACACCAAGCATTATATTTGTTGTTGGAATCCTCTCAAGGTTTATGCAGAAGCCTTGTGAGGGACATTGGTCTGCTGCAAAATGAGTTCTAAAGTACTTGAAGGGAACTCAAGACTTTGGAATCAAGTATACACAGGTGGGCAACTTCAACTTGATTGGATACTCTGATCCAGACTTCAATGGAGATAAAGAAATTGGTGTATCTACTTTTGGTTATGCTATGAGTATAATGCAAACAACAAGCTCCAAGGGATTCCACAATAGAGGCAGAATATGTGGCACTAGGTGAGGCAACAAAAGAAATTGTGTGGGTGAGGAAAATTATGGAATATTTGTAGGTAAAACAAGTACAATCAACTGCACTCATGATTAACAATATCTCAGCAATAAAGTTGTCAAAGAACCCAAAGTTCCATGATCGAATGAAGCACATCAATACAAAATATCGTCTAATTTGATATCATGTTGAGGCCAAAACAATCCATTTTCACGATTGTTCCACTAATGATCACACTGGAGACATCTTCACCAAAGCACTAGGAAGAGAAAAACTTGAAAGATTCAGAATGATGCTTGGATTCACCAACATCCCTCTAGATTAAGGGGGGGAATGTTGACACCTAATCATAGGGATTGGGTGAATAACTGTAATTAGTGTAAATAAATAATAGAGAAAATCGAGAGTCATCAGGAGATGAACTAAAGAGTCACTCCTTCTTATATAAAATGATGAACAACCTGAATGAATAATATGATTACATTTAAGGAGTTACCTCCTTGTGTGACAGTTATATATATGTAATTGAAATTAAAATATTTTACATAAATTGTACATTCAAACATTTTGTCGCCCAAATCAAAGTGGTTTTTTATTATTAACATATTTTTAGCTATATGTCAATACTAGTTCCTATTAAAATATTTTATTGATAACTTAGATTCAGTATTTTTTATATAGTACTTTAAAATATTTTATTTTAATAAATAGTTTTCCATATATAGATATATGTGAAGTTTAAATATTTTTGAAGAGTATAAGATTTAAACATCTTACAGAGACATTATTTTACTTCTTATTACTTTACAACATATTCATTTCTTTTTAAATTGTAGACCACATTATTTTTCTATTTAGAACATACTTTTTTTTTTTAAAGGGGATGGATGGAGATAGATACATACACGTCTTTGTGCTTAGAAATAGCATAGATCCACCTTACATACACATCTAACATGAGCCCATAGGGATACAATTTCTTAAGGTGCAAGTTTCCTTGATGACCAAACATTGTTTAAATGCTTTGTATAATTTTGAATATTTTTAGATTTTTAAATTTTTTATTTTGGTGGAGGTAAGAAAAATTTCATTCATACTCATTGTAAACTCTTGCCTCAATAAAATATTTCAATGTCAATTATATATACGTGTATGTGTGTGTGTGTCCAATATATAAAGATACAGAATTAGAAAGGAACCATCATCATTTATGGTTGTTATTAGAGATAGAATGTCCAAATAGAAATTCTAAAGGAAATGGTGAACAAAACAAGTAGCTTAAAGTCTAAGTAAAAATAAAGCTAGAGAATTACATTAATATTTTAGTCCATGTTTAATTTATTTATATATATTAAAAAAATTAATGTATATATTTAATTTGAGTTAAGTTTAGGAGTATTCACAATAATAACCATATTTGTCAACTTTTCAAATCCCAACTTAGATCCATCATCAAGGACAATTTTTGAATGATGATAGTAGAAGAGCTTAGTGAGAAGATATATAATTATAAGATAATTTGATTTAAGGAGATGAAGGTCCACTATTCATAAATTAAAAACTTAAATTTTTATTTATAATAATAATTATTAACCATATTTAAAGATTTTTATTATAATCTTTTAATAATTTTAAAATGCTCTAACAATTAAATTTAATTATTAATGATAACATATTGTTTTTATTTTTATTATTATTAATAGATTTTTAATACTATTATAAATAATGAGATAATATAACTAATTTTATATTAGATTAATATTGTTTGATATAATTAGATTAATTAATTAATTAATTAATTGAATAGATATTACTATTAATTTATTGTTAATCAAATATCATTAATATATAAAGTTAAACAATTATTATTCTATACAATAAAGCTATACTTTATTATTATTATTTAAATATATGTTTTATTATTCTTCTCTCTTTTTATTACTATTATAATAATTATATATTATGATAATTTTTTCTTATTATATTGTTTGATATAATTAGATTAATTAATTAATTAATTAATTGAATAGATATTTTCTTTCCCGTGGAAAAAGTCGTAATTTTTTTCATAAGACAAAATTACATTTTGTAGATTCTAAAGAGCATATGCAAATGTTTTATTTAGGTTTTCATAGAAACCAAAAGATGCAAAAAATAAATAAAAAAATAAAAAAGTTGGAGTAGCTATTGTTTTCTCCCTTTCTTCTTCTCCACCTTGTGCCATCCTCCTATGCTGGGGTAGTAGTTACAATGGATAACTGATTATCAATTATAATTATGGGAGAATCCTTGTCCGACTTCGATCCTTATGATCCGTGAGTTCTCTCGTTGCCAAGTGTTTCCTTGAACCTTGTTGCTGCATGGGATTGCTGGGGACTTCCTGTTCTTCTTGTGTGTTGTCCTGAACAATTTGTTCTTTTTCTTCTACATTGTGTGCTACATTCTCTGCTATGTCTACTACTGTCACCAAAGGTTCTATATTTTTCCATCCTTTTGGCTTTCTCTATTGCTGCTTGCTCCAATTAGGGATGTGTGGGCATGCACTAAGTAGGTGACCTGTTTGTTGACATCCACGACATCAGAATGACGTGTTTTCATAGTCCAAGGGTTGAATCCACTGTGTATTTTTGAAATTCAGGATTATACTTTCTGGTAGGCCTTGGCTGAGGTCTACTTCGATGCATATTCTCGCAAAATTAAATATTCCCTTTATGCATCTCTGTAAATCAGTCCTCATGAATTTCCCAAGAGTATTTCCAATAGTGTTTAATGCTTTGTGATGCTAGAAATCTAAAGGGAGGTTATACAACCTAACCCAGACTGGCATCTTTGATACCACCATTGTGTTGGCATCTAATTCTAGAAACCATGGGGTAATGTACAGTCTGGCACTGCACCAAAACCATCACCCCTCGTTGAGAATAATGTCCCTTTCCTCTTCTGTGCTAAATCTAACTATGAAGAACCCCTTGGGGCATAAGTAGATTTCACAATTTGTTGTCCACACAGTATGAATCCATTGATGCAATACATCACATATGGGCCAAAAACCATTAAATTTGCATATAACTACATATGTTTGTAGATGTGAGTGTATTGTGTTTACCTCTGGTATATCGATGGTGAGGGATGGGCTCTTAGGTTTTTTTTCTACAATGTAGGGCCCCAAAGATACAGTGGCAGCTCTGGGATTGGTCAGTGATTTCCCTTTGCCCTTGACTGCGTCCTTGAAATTCCCTGTGTTCTTCGAGCTAATTCCTAAGCATCCACCTCGCAGACAGAGGTTGATGGTGATGGTTGTATCTGAGATTATGTTGTAGTCCTAGAGGGTATGACTGTCATGTAAAATGTGTCCTTATAGATTAGATTTTGTGCATGAGCTAGTATGCCGAGGAAGCTTTGTATTTTAGCTCGCAGATCCCGGATCCTGCAACCTTGCCATAGTCTTAGGTAGTGGTGTCTGCCATCCGGTAATTTGATAAAGATCTTTGTAAGGTCCACGGTTGTAGGATTTGTCTCCGCCTGTGGCTGACCTCTTTCTGTAACTTGAAATGACCTGCTATAGAACCCTATCTCATCCCTGATTCATCGGCGTTCCTCAGTCCAGGGTTTTCGAGCTATTGGATCTTGGCATATCTGATTATTGTAAGCTAGATCGGTTGGGTCGGTGGCAGATCTCAGGTATTTATGCCTTTCCACAGTGGGAATGAGCTACCCCGCTCCTTTCAACAATCTTCCAAGGACTACAATAGTGGATCTGGTATGTATTCCGGCAGATCCAATGCAATCGGCATCGATAAACCCATTTCCCCATCTCTTGTTGCTCTAAGGTGGCGACATTTCTGCGTGTCGCTATAGGTGGCTTGCCTTAGCCCCTTCTGCAATGTCCATGTGTTCTGCAGCTTCTTCTAACCCTCGTTTCAAGCTCTCCCCTCCTTCATAACCATGGGACTTTGCAGCTGTGGGGTTCCTAGCATAGTGATGAGTAGGAAGCACTGCTTCTAACTCGCTCGGGCTCCCGAAGATCTTGGGTGCATACACATCTGATGACCAGAACGAGATCATCGTGAGAGGAGAGCTCACGCCTGGAAACACCATCGCTTCAAGTAGAGGCGATCCATCCATCTTCGTTCCATCCCCATTAATTGAATATATATTATTATAATTAAAAACTAATTATTATGATACGTTAAATCTAAAAGAAAATGATTAGTTAATTAATTAATTGATTATAGATATTATATGAATAATAATTATGATTACTTTATAAATAATTATTAATTATAAATACATGATAATAATAATGATAACTATTAAGAATAATAATAATTATTATTTTAATTTTATTTATAATATAAGATTAGATAGTTATCTTTCAAGGATAGGAGAATTACGTGATATGCTATACGTGAGATGTATTGGCGGTCCTAATCTCTCTTATTAAAGGAAGCCAACTTCCATTGATCTCGATACCATTGCATTCAGTGGATGTTTTCTAATTTCAAGAGCATGAGTCTCCCTAATCTTCAACCTCTAATAATGTTCTTCCCTTCGGATAATTGAGACGTTCTCTAAACAAAAGTGGTGATTTTGTTCTATATAGTATATATGCTTGTACTAAAATATTTTATTTATGATTTACATGGTTCATGATTTAATATATAAGTATTAATATTGAAATTGTGTAATGCAACTCTATGTTATAAAAAAA
>APFE031194109.1:30564-54222 GCA_000404065.3 Pinus taeda | reverse complement strand
AATTTATATTAAACTTTTTTATTTAATGTATACACATTGAAATATTTTATTAAACTCTTATAGATATGGAAATACTAAGATATTTTATTTAACTTACGATATACTAATAGTTATCAAATATCTTAATATGCAAACCTCTCTTAGAGTGAAATATAATTGATCCATATAGGTTGTTTTAATCAACTTAATGAAATATTTTAATTATAATGCAAGATTAAATGGTTTATTTTTTAATTGGTATTATTAAAATATTATATATCAAATCCATACTAAAAATTAAATAAATTAAACATATCTCAAAAATTATGGAAAGATAAAATAGTTACAATATTATGTTTACGTTATTTATATGTACATTTAAATATTTTGATTATTTTTGAAACTAAAATAT
Source organism: Pinus taeda (assembly GCA_000404065.3). Classification (NCBI taxonomy): domain Eukaryota; kingdom Viridiplantae; phylum Streptophyta; class Pinopsida; order Pinales; family Pinaceae; genus Pinus; species Pinus taeda. Next base: position 53,831 of record APFE031194109.1, on the reverse strand, counting down.
TTTTTCGCATTGATATATTCTTATTTTGAATATCACATGTAAAATGAAGTTACAATTAGTTAGACATAACGTAATATCAATATTATTATTTTTCCATATCCATATTAAGGAGTGAAGAAATTATATATATATATATATATCTATATATATATATATATATATTATATATATATATATATATATAATATATATATATATATATAACTTGTGGTACTTTATATCTCTATACAAAGTTTTATAAATTAAGGTGCAAATTGATGTATTTTCTATGATATATATTTTTTTATTTTCTTCTTCTTATTTTGAAATTTTGAAAATAACTTTGAGAATAAAATAATTATTTACAACATCTCATTGTAGAATAAACATATAATCATGAATTGGTCCTATAAATTTTAGGACCGTAACAGAATCAATAAATATAAAAGAGCATCCGAGAAAAGAGAAGATCAACAATGGAGAACAAAGAATGCACAAAATCATAAGTCTTCCAACAATATGCATACCTATTTATTTCATGGTCATTTCTATAAGTGTCATATATTTGGACATAATGCTATTGATTATAGAAGGATGAAAGATGCAAAAGATGAAAATCCTAGATGTAGTAAGTATCAAAATTTTAGATCTAAAAACTTTCATCCCAAGATCGAAATGTCTTCCCTCACCTATTAAGTGATTTAGAATGCTTCAAATGTAATAATTTTTGGCACAAGGAAATTGTGTGCAAAAGGAGGCTTGAAACGTGTCTAATTTGAAAAATATTAAACGATCAACTAACGAAAAGGATAAGGGGATAGACCAAAAAGAGCATGCAACCTAAACTTGCTCTATTATCCCATAATCAAGAGAACAAATGTGATGTTGATAGTGGTTGCTCGGATAAAAGAAAATTTGTCACTAAAATAAAATGATAGAGGGAAAAGTGCCACCTTTTTAAATAATGCTCCAACAAGAATGAAGGGTAAAGGCATAGTGAGTCTTGATCAAAAGCTAAAAGCACAAAATGTGTTGTATGTGGATGGTCTCAAGCATAATCTGCTTAGTTTTAGCCAAATGTGTGATAGTGTCTATAATGTGACCTTTCAATCCAAGGACTCTGAGATTGAGAGCACGAAGAATGGAAAGCTAGTGGGAAAATAAATAAGAAGCCATAATAATGTATATGTGTTTGATGATTCGAGGGTTACCTATTATTTAAACAAAACAAATGAAGTGTGGTTGGGGCATAAGAGGCGTGAGCATATGAATTTTGGCAGCTTGATAAAAGTTAGCAAAATGTGAGGTGTAACAGGATTACCAAGCTTGTCAAGGCTTGATGACTTGATTTGCAAGTCATGCCAATTTGGGAGGCAGAATAGGACTCATTTCAAGTCACAAGAGCTTTCATCACCTAGACCACTAGAGATCATTCACATAGATATTCATGGCCCAACTAGAGAAAATACCCCAAAAGGAGAAAGGTATTTCATGCTACTCATTAATTATTTTACAAGGGCCAGTTGGATTGTTCTCTTAAAAGCAAAGGTGGACGCGTTTAAGCATTATAAAAATTTTAGGCTTAAGTAGAAAATGAGAAAGACTTAAACATAAAATGCTTAACATCATAAATAGGAGGATAGTACACTTTAAGAGGGTTCAAATAATTCTATGAATAACATGGAATTAGAAGTAAGTATTGAGTAGCTAGAAATCCATAACAAAATGCAGTAGTGGAGAGAAATAACAAACCAATTCAGGAAATGGGTTAAGAAATGTTGGATGAAATAGATGTGTCTCACATATTCCAGGGAGAAGTAGCATAGGGAGTCATATATCTATCGAAGACAACTCAACTCGGGCCTAATATTAATAAAAATCCCTATGAGTTGTGGAAGGCAAGACATGCATTAGTTAAAAACCCAAGGGTGTTTATAAGAAAGTGCTTCATCAAAATGAACGTTAAGAAGCCTAGAAAGTTTAATTCTTTCCATGAAGAGAGAATATTATTCGGGTTCTCTACTCTAGGTAGAGGATATAGGTGTTACAACAAGTGAACTTTAGGATTGCACTGATGTGAAAGTAGATGAAATATCTCCACAACCTTATTCCTCTATAAGAAATATGACCTCAGATAGGGAAGAAAATATAGATGTGAGGTTCGTGGACGTAAAAGAAATAGATTTAGATAGTGAGGGAGAGGATCTAGGCACAAATACAAGGACAAAGATACCTTCTAGGTATGTACAGAAATAACATCCTCAGAGTGAGATACTTGGATATGAGAGACATGCTATTGAAATGAGGAGAAAACTTGTTGGCAACTGAAGTTGTGAAAATATGGCTCTCCTATCATAGATTGTGTTAAGTTATGGTATGTTCTATGCTTACAGAAATTTAATTTTCTTTCTTATAATTATTCATAGATTAGCAATCACATGTGCATAAGCAAAGTGCATATAGAAATTTAAATGATCAACAGAAAATAGGACAAGACAAGAGACACAAGATGTGGCAGCCAACCAGGGACAAACCCCACAATGCATGGGGAAACCCTTTGATCAAATCTTCTTTTATCTTCAATAATTCAGCACAGATAAATAGTTTTGGGTAATCCATGTAACCTGACAATCTCATTGAAAAACAAGTGGGCCACGTGGGTGGCGTCACTATTTTTCCGGCAAGGTATAAAATGTGCCATTTTTGAGAACCTGTCCACCTCTACCATTACTGAATCATATCCTCTTTGTGTCTTTGGTAGTCCTAAAACAAAATCTAGACTGACAGAATCCCATGGCTTGCTTGGGACAGGTAATGGTTTGTACAGTCCTGTGTTCTGGCTATGCCCCTTCGCCAATTGGCACACCTTACACTTAGTCACAAAACGTTGTATGTCTCATCACATTCTTGGCCAAAAATAGAAATGACTAAGTTTTTCTAGGGTCTTATCTATGCCGAAGTGTCCAGCCAAACCCCCACTGTGTTTCTCACGAATAATATTCTCCGTCACTGAACAGTTGGGTATACACAGTTGTCCTCCTTTAAACAACAACTTTTCCTATATATTATAGTCCAACCAAGGACTGTTACCCCTTATCAAAGGGTTCTGGCACGCCCCATATGCTTCTCTAAAATCTGTATCAGTCTGGTAAAGGTCCCGTAAATGCTCAAAACCCAACACCTGTACAACACTCTCCTGCAAAAGTAGAGCCTTTATACTTAATGCGTCGGCCACCATGTTTGCTTGCCCACTAATGTGCTTCAACACGAAATTAAAACTCTTTAAATACTCCACCCATTTCGCATGTTTGTGGTTTAGTTTGTGTTGCTGCATTACATATTGTAGTGCAGAATTATCTGAAAACAAGACAAATTCATTCCCCAGTAAATAATGCCTCCAGTGTCTTAAGGCTTGTACAACTGCATAAAACTATTTTTCATATGAGGAGTATTTCTGGCTACTCTCATTTAGCTTTTCGGTGAAAAATGCCACAGGTCTATCCTCCTGACTGAGTATAGCCCCGTTTTCTGTCTCGCTAGCGTCACAATGTACTTGAAACAATTTTTGAAAATCTGGTAGCCCTAGGATCGACCTCTTACTATTCTTCCTCTCCAATAACTCAAAACTTTTCTCCGCTATGTCCGTCCACCGAAAAGGTTGGCTGGAATTTTTTATGGTTTCCAGCATGGGTGCACAAATTCCGCTGAAGTTCTTAATAAAATTCCTATAGAAACTTTCCAATACGTGGAAACTACGTACCTCAAATAAATTTTTCAGAGACGGCCAATTTACTATTGCTGCTACCTTCTCCGGGTCCATCTTCAATTTGTTTTCTGCTATCACAAACCCTAAATAAATTAATTCCCTCTCGAGAAAAGTACATTTCTTCAAGTTTATCAGTAGTTTCTTCTGTTGTAGTTTCTCCAACACTTTGCACACATGTCGAAAGTGTTCTTCTTTCGTCCTGCTGAAAATAAGGATGTCATCTAAATAAACTATCACAAATTTCCCAATATATTCCTTCAGCATCTCATTCATTAGCCTCATGAATGTGCTAGGCACATTACTCAACCCAAATGGCATGACCAGCCACTCATACAACCCCTCATTTGTTTTAAAGGCCGTCTTCCACTCGTACCCTTCCCGTATCTGAATTTGATGATACCAGATTTTCAAATCTATTTTGGAGAAATAAGCCACCCCACTTAAACAGTCCATCATATCATCCATACCGGGTAACGGAAATCTGTACCGAATGGTGATTTTATTGATGGCTCTTGAGTCAGTGCACATCCGCCATTCTCCTCCCTTCTTGGGGGCGAGGACTGTTGGCACAGCACATGGGCTCAAGCTTTCCCTTATTAAACCTTTGTCTAACAATTCTTGCACCTGTTTCTTGATTTCATTATCCTTCGGGCTCATTCAGTAGGCTTCTTTATTTGGCAAGATAGCTCCAGGTATAAAATCAATGTGGTGACTAATACTCCACCTGGGGGGCAACTCATCAGGCAAGTCATCCACCACTATGTATGTAAACTCTTCCAACATTCGTTGTATCTCTATGGGAAAATCTGATATCTCAGTGTGTAACAGAACTGTCCTTTTTCTCTTAACTACCGTATAACCTATTTCGCTGCCCTCTACCTATTTTAAAAACTGCTTTCGACTCACTAACAATGCTTTGGTTTCACTTGTTTCAGCTGCTCCTTTCTCTTCCTTGATAGGCAGAAGGGTATGTCTGACCCCATCTTTCTCGAATTATAACAATTCATCACTCCATCGTGTGTTACCTTCCTATCATATTGCGAAGGCCTGCCCAACAATATGTGACATACGTCCATTGGCATGATGTCACAGATAATCTTATCCTTATATCTGCCTATCTGAAACTCAACCTCGCTTTGCTCGTCCACCAACAATTGGTGGCCCTTTTGTAACCATGAACCTCTATATGGGCTGGGATGCTTTAGGTGTTTCAACCCCAGCTTTTCCACCATTTCTGTGGATACTAAATTATCAGTACTTCCACTATCAATTATCATCCTACAACACTTACCCTGTGATTTGCAAATCGTCCTGAATAGAGCTTTCCGTTGCATCTGTTTGGTACTCTCGTCGATTGGTTTCAATAGCACCTTATGCAGCACCAAAGCTTCTCCCGTCTCTAGGGCATTCTCTACCTCTTGAGGGAGTGCTATTGTTTCCTCTGGTTGTGCCATATACGCACCCCATTGTCCAGCTGAATCTGCTTCTGGACACTCAAACGAGCGATGCCCCCACTTGTGGCATCTATAACATTGATAACCAGCCCCTCTTCCTCAGCCATTTCCTCTGTCGCGTTGGGACGATCTGCAACCTCTCATACTGTCTCCTTTTTCTGTTGTTCCTAAAGTTTTCGAATTGTTGGCTTCCTCACTGCTGTTAATAGTCCAGCCCCTGCCATAGGGCTGGCCTTTCCCTCTGCTGGATCCTCGTCCTCTCCAGGCATTCTGCCTTCTGGTAATTTTCTCCTCTGCTTTTACTGCGCTCTGGTATGCCTCTTCGGTATTATTTGGAGATAAAATACATATTTCATCTAGAATTTCCTTTCTCAGCCCATTAACATACCTGGCTGTCCTATCTGAAGTATCTTCTGTATATCCGGCTCGCAAATTCACTCGGTAGAACTCCTCCGTGTACTCCTTTACAGTCAATTCTCTCTGCCTTAAATTTTGTACCTGTCTATGTAGTGCAATTTGATAGTCCCTTGGCAGAAATCTGCCCTTCAATTTGGCCACCATTCTTGACCAAGTTTTAATCGGTGCTTTATTCAACCTCTTCCTCTCATTCTGGACACTATCCCACCACAGGGCTACGTGTCCATTCAGCTTTGTCGCTATGAATTTGACTCTACGGTCTTCGCTAACTTCCTCGCACTCAAAATACTTGGCCATCTCGCTAATCCAATCCAACATAACATCGATAGAAAAACTACCATCGTACGTCGGGAGTTCTGGTTTAGGTCTACTGTTTGATAGTAAAACAGACTTCAGCAATTTCACCTCTGCAGATTCACCTTCAGGTCCATCTGCTTCCACTTCTACTTCCTCTTCACTTACATCACCCATTTCTGGATCTCTTCACCTACCTGCCTCTACTGCTTTCAAACGAGCAGTAAGAACTCTGAGTTTCTCTCATAACACTTCATCTACCATTCTACGAGCACCTCAGCCTCGTCCTCGTCACCCTATGTCCATTTCCTCAATCTACTTGACTATGCTCTCATACCACTCTGGTGTAACCTAGCCCAAAGGTCCCACAGTTCCACACGTCCGTATGTAATGATGTGTCAACCAATATCTGTTGTGTGATCGTGTGGAGATCGTCTGCAGAGATTTATTCACAGTGGGTGGGAGTTGTGAGTTTAATGCGGCATTTATGGCTCGTCCTAATGCCTCGATCCTATTTCTGACTTGCTCTTTGTGCCAAGCAACCGACCCTTTTGGTTATTCTGGATTGTTCTTTTCGCTGGGAATGTCTACGAGGGTTTTCTGGTTTTTCTCTATGGAATATTGTTTCGTTTGCAATGGTGAATACTGGTTTTCTTCGGTTGATAATTGTTCACGAACCCTCCTCCGCTCGACTTCGCTGTGAACATATGGGAAGTGTTGCTCGTATGCTGTTTTCGCTTGGCTCTGTGGTGTTGATTTGAACCTGGTAAGTGCTGGTTGTTGCTTTTATGACTGCATGCACTCTGTAAATGTTTTTCTGTCGGATTTGCTCTTTGTATTGTTGTTTGTTGTTTGCAGGCCTGCGTGTATGGTTCGGTCATGGTTACCTTTCAATTTCTCTCTCGTTTTATTGTGGTTTTGTATATGTGTTGCTGTTAGGACTTACTCTTCGAGCTCTTGTTGTTTCTCGACCCAAATCTTGTTTCAAACCTCACGCTTTCCGTTACTCTGGGTTTTCACTTCGTGAACGTTGGTGTTTATTCTGAGCACATGGTTACTTTGGCGGTCACTTGTTGGCTCGAACAGGTATTATCTTCCGTCCCTACTTCAATCTGTCCAGCTTCTGTTACTGTTACTTACCCACTTGGCTCCTTTAGTCTCCATCTATGCAACTTGTCCGGGACATCGCTATGGCTCAATTTCGACTCGGCTTGCTCAGGTAATTATGATGATTTTCTCAGCATGCAATGGTTTGCTTATTTGAAGGGTTTCTCCCTTAACACACTTGTAGCTTAACTTGAGATTTGTTGGTTACAGGTCGTTGGTTGCGGCCTGATCACGCGGGTTCTCCAGTCCCTTTTGTCACAGTGAACCGGTTGTCGGTAGGCCTTACTCCTCAAGCTTTTTGGTCTATTATTCTGAATGGTTAATGGCCACAGTTACTGTAGGTTTTCTGTAGTTTGTCATTTTCTGTAGCTTGTCTTTGTTGTGTCTTCTGCTTTTGATTTGCACAATGGTTGTTAAATGGAAAAGGTTGTCGTTGGCTGTGGTTGAACCTTCGTCGAGGGTTTTGGTTGTAACGCCACTTCAGTTACACACTTAATATTACTTTTCTTACGACAATGGAACCCTTCGTATACATATATGTTGTAAATGATAATGATTAATAGAAATGCTTGGCAATCAATTTTGATTTTTCAGTGGAATTCAAAAAAGTACGTAACAGAATTACCTTTGTTCTGTGGTCGCTTTCTGTGTGCAATTATTTGGCCGTGGTCGTTTCCTGTGTGGAACTACTTGTCTTGTACTTCAGTTGTTTATGCCTCTCGGTTCTTTGCTTGACCGTGTACGGAAATCCGTCCAATGTTGGAGATAAATTGTATTCTCATATTCAAGATGTAGAACAGTGTGTTACACAGGCATTCTCGATTTGTTACTTTATCAAACTGTAATAAAAATTAATATTAGAATGAACAATGAAAATGTTTGCAGATGGACAATAGTATGAATGATATATGTTTGTATCTTGTTCGTTTTATTTCTCTCCTTCTGAAATTGCTAAACCCTTTCCCTCTGTTACATTTTGGCTTTTATGCCCTTCCATTTCAGTTGATTGTGCAGTTAATCAAACTGCCCCAGGATTTAGTCACAAAAAGATCTTGTTATCGTTGATAACCATATTTGTCTGACATTACAAGATTTATATGAGTAGTTTGTCATTTCTCTCCTAATTTAACGAACTATTCCCTAGCTATTGTTCAAACTACAGTAATTCTAGCCATTTAACTAAATGTGACTGAATTCACCAACTCTGTAAAAAAAACAAGTTAAAAAAAAAAACTTTCTCATGAATACGTAAAAATAAAATAATCCAGTTGATCAATAACCTTCAAACCTGGTTGAGACTTTGCCTAGCTATGGTGAGCTGGATGCTCCCGCATCAAGATCTGGTGGTCAACAATGGTCAAATTTTTTATCTGCAATTGCAGCTTCAGGTTTAGCAGCTTCTTTCCACATGTTTGAGAGAGAGTCTATTTTCTGCGTAGTAGAGAAGAGTCTCTTTTCTACATAGGAGAGAGAGAGAGATGTGATGATAAGAGTGAGTGCAAATGAGGAAAAGTCCTCCTGTATTTATACATAATTTTTTATGTTTGAATAGATGCGACTGTTGGTCTTCTGAGCCTACTTGAGTTGTAGGTTAGCTTGATAATAATTCCATAATCAAAATAAATTCATATCTCCATAAATACTTATCAGAAACAGATGTTCTTTAGATCAATCCTACACCTCTCGATGAGAGGAATCTAATAAGAATATTATTAGCCATGAATAATATGACCCGCATGAACTTTGGCCCTAGTTACTAATTTTAACACTCCCTCTCAACTAGGAAGAACTTCATCTACAATCTGTGTGTCAGTCGCTACTATTCATCCATCATATTCACTGCCATGTATAGCGTGACCCTTGCCCTACTCTGCTCTATTTTGCATGTTCTGATTTGTCTTGTTCTGCCCTGTAATAATTTGTACTGCTCTACTCTATTCTACTCCGCTTTGTTCTGCTCTACTTTGCTTTGCTCTGTTCAACTCTACTTTTGTCTCAATTATGAAGAAGAAGAAATGATCGAGGATGTATCATACTGACTCAAATTTAGTCTCAAAGTATGTACCACTGGTCCTAGACCAGTATCAACCAACACGAAGTCAACGTCATAGTGAGTACAAATCTTACCACTAGTCCCAGACCAGTATCATCCTCCACTGATTCAAAGTCAGTCTCAGAGTGCATACCACTGGTCCCAGACCGGTCTCAACCGACCCGAAGTCAACATCATAGTAGGTACATCTCCTACCACTAGTCCTAGACTAGTATCACCATATTAGGGAGTGTACCACTAGTGCTAGACTAGTATCAAATGACCCGAACTCAGTGTCGTAGTATGTACCAGTCACACTGGTCCTAGACCAGTATTGCACTGACTCGAGGTTAGTCTCAAAGTATGTACCACTGGTCATGTCATGATCCTATACTAATAGGTGTCATATGTCATGATTGACTTGATGAGCTCTGTAATATGTTCATACCTTTTCTTATTGCAAAGGTTTTCCATATTTTCAAAAAATCAAAAAATTTAAAAAATGTAAAGAGGGTATACCATAAAAGAAAAATCAAAGGGTGAAAAGAATAAAATGGTTAAAAAAATGAGAAAAGAGTTGAAACTATTTTTCTATAATTTAGTAGGTATCATAAGGGATCAAAGCCTACATTGAACATTCTTCATTGGGAAGTGCTCTAAAATATCTTTCCAATGGTGTATGGATGTCCAAAAATGGCCTCCTGTATCAAATGTTATGGTTTGCCGAAGTCAGGATGTTGAAGTCCCAAGCAAGCCAAAGTATCGGCAGTTAGTAGAGATTTAGGATGAATATCGGAGTTCAGAGTTTAGATCATATTGGAATATCAAAGTTTGGGGGTTATTGAAATATCATAAATTTGAAGTCATCGGAACCTTAGAACTTCTTAACACTTGAAGTTACAATATATTGACCTCTCGATGTTGTTAAAAGCACTTATGGATGCCTAGCATATTTAACAAAGGACTTTCTTACAAAACCAATGCTTGTTGGGACCTATTCTCTCTCCTCTAGTAGGACACATGGTGGTATGTGATTAGCTCTGAGAAGCTACAGTGAAAATTGACATCAGCATGAATTGACAGCACAGTGGACATGTGACAACTTTTTTTGGAATATTAGGTGGCTCAATAGGGAAAATTAGGGGTCATGAAACTCAAAGTCGGTTTATCCTTGTTGGGTGCTTTCATAGACTTCCTCTTTGGTTCTTCCTAGTCTCCCAACCTCCCCTCTTATCCGACCTCTACGTTGGAACCTACATATTATTTGAAGATCCCAACATTATTGGTTAGGACAATCATCAAGAGGCTCACCACAATAAGGTTTATATCTCTAACTTATGCTTCTAGCTGCACAAACATTTCATTTGTAGGATCTTGATGGTTATTAAAATATTTATCGGCCATGGATAGGGATTTATGACTTTCATATTAATAGATATAGATACCTTGTAACTCCCACAATATATCTAAATAAATGTTCTATAATCCTAATATGATCCATAAAGTGGCATGGATATTCAAGTAGATAGTTCATCACAACAAATATACTAAATTGTATGTAAAAATATAAAATTTACACTTTGAGGGTTAATTTTTCCTTGGATTGATGGATTTGTTAAATGTTGTGTTATGGTTATGTATGGAATATATGAAATATGGAAAATAGATAACATACATGAATACAATTAGTAACAAATATAAGGATACAATATTTGATTTAGGAAAAACTTATGGGGAAATACCTAGTTGGAAGGTGAGGTTATTCTACTATCTCTTCCCTTGAATGTAAATGGATGTATGTAAAAAAAAGTGGGACCAGAGGATCATTGGATAATATAGAATACAAACCCTATCTATTTTCTCTTTCTGTATCCACTCTCAACTACAACACTTGTGGATGAAACAAAAAGCACTCAAATACAATAAAATATATTTTCCTCCTAGTTTCCTAATTATATCATAACTTGACAATGAGCAGGGAGTTAAATTTTCCCCATTCAACCCTTAACATGAGTTACAACTTGACCCTTCTAGAGTATTCTTTATAGTTCCCATGTGATTATCTCCTTTTCAATGAGTAACAAGGGTAGATGTGGCATTTTCTCAAATTATGTTTGTTAATTTTGATAGGTCAACATCCAAGAGGAGTAATGGCATGAATGTCTAAATTATGGAATCTAGGTCCATTTAATATTTATAACTTAAAAGGTATTTAAGGCCTAAAATTAATGCCTCCTCAAGTTTTCATCCAAATTTCTGAAACTCAATCAATTTCTAAAAATGACCTTGCAAGATGATTCCTCAATTTTTTCCACTCAAAATGCAATGAGTTATATGAAAAATAATATATTGATCTAATTCACATCATTTGTATTTTTAAAAATTGTCACTCAAGGAATCATGGGTAGTGTGCTTTCATGGGCCTTATTAAAACATCAATTCTTAATCTAAGAGAACTCATTTATACTACTTAGTTTGGATTTTATAGTCCAATACAAAATTCATAATATGTACCTAAATGTCCCTTGGAAGCAATTTGCAACTCACTATAAAATTCAAATTGTGACTTGGATGGGAAAGTTGCTGGTTTTGTTGGACTCCTAGCACGTAGCTACATCTATTAACACCTCTATCGAGATGACTCTACACATTGAGTAAATGATTTATTTGAGGATGTTTATACTTAGGATTTCTACAGTAAATATATTCAAAATTTTCACAGGGGGTTGGACATTGTAGAATGCTTGCTCAAGAAAACATTGGTAGTGTGATTGCAAGTGACTTGTCTAAATAAAAATACTTAATATCACAAAATTTGTTTATGCAACATGGTAAGGTTTTATACCCTTAGAGATAATCACTTTATCCTTAAATGACTGTTGGAAGTGAGTTGTAACTTGCCATAAAATTCAAAGCAAGACTCAAATGGTAAAAGCACTAGTTTTGTTAGACTCATCGCACTAAGTTACAACTATGGACACCCTCCACCCCCCAATTATTACATAGGTTGAAAAATGATTTCTTTGGGGACCTTCACATCAAGAGTTTTTTTCCAATAAAGATCAATTCAAAATTTCTCCAAGGGGTTGGAATTTGAATAAAACATACTTGAGCAATCATGGCTAGTGTTCTTGCATGGACCTTAACCAAAAACATAATCTTGAGGTGACGAATTTTTTTCTTCTTATTGGTTCTAGTTGTATTCCCTTGGAAAAAATTCACAATATGTCCTTAAATAGACCTTGGAAGCAAGTTGTATCTCACGATAAAATTCAAACCGAGACTCAAATGGGAAAATTGTTGTTTCCTTTAGACTTTTTTTTACTGAGATACAACTAGGGACACCCCCACACACTAAATCCACAGTTCAAAAATTGAATTTTTTGAGGACCTTTAGATCTATGGTGTTATTGACAAAAAATCAATGTAAATTTTGCGTAAGGGTTTGGATTTTGCAAAATTATCTCAAGCCTTGTGGGTAGCTTTCTCACATGGGCCTTTGATAAATAATTTTTTCAAAATTTATATAACTTTTTTTGTAGTTTGGTTTGGTTTTTATACAAACAAACAATATTCACAATATGTCCTTAAATGCATCTAGCAACTACGATGCAATTGGATATAAAATAAAAATCAAGACTCAAATGGGGAAACTATTGGTTTGAGTGGAATTATGGCAATAGGTTATAGCTTGGGAAACCACACTCCTAGGATTTCATAGGCTATAAAATGATTTATTGAGGATATTTGAAGCTAGGGTTTACTGAAGGCCAACAGAAATATTGCAGGGAGGGGTGGATTTTGCAAAATACTCACTCAAGCGATGGTGAGTAGTGTTGTTGCATGTTCGTTTGGGAAAAAACACTTTCCTTAGCTCACAAAACTCAATTTTGGTACTCCGTTTTGTTTTTATACTAACAGACAAAATTCACATTATGTATTTGAATGACTCAACGAAGTCAGATGAAACTAGGCATAAAATAAAAACTAAAACTATATTTGGTAACTATCAATTGTGTTGGAGTCCTAGCACCAATTTACATCTAGGAGTAATCGGCCAAAAAATGATTTATTATATGTCTTTGTAGGTAGGGTTTTGTTTAGTAGACACTGATGAAAATTTCACGCAAGGTGTTGGATTTTACGAAACACTTTAAAGAGTAGAACCTGTATACATTTGTCAAATTTGTTTTTATATCCATGAAAAAAAATAAAAATGCCTACGAACCACTAGGAGAGGGTGCCTAAGGAACCCACTCATGTACTAGACATCGAGGTAAGGTCCGATGTCTAGGTTAAGGTGAATTTGGCTCAAGGTATATGATTGAAGACATTAGTATAGTAGTTGAGTGATATGGTATCATCATTAAATTGTTCATGCATTGACATGAAATGGGGGTGAATCTTAGAATACACCTTGTAGAGGTAGTCATATGTGAGTACCTAAGTGAAAATCTTATATGATATAAATAACATTAACAAAATGTTGGAAATTTATTGCACGCATAATATAACAATAATATGATCCTTTCAAATGCACAAATTTGTGTAATTTTTGTTAAATTATTATTAAATTCTTTATGGTGGTACATTAATGATCGTATTTGAGAAAGAATAATAAGGAATATACTATTATAGGGGAGGGATGAAAAGTGTAACACTCTATATGGTTGACCTCAAGGATTTATCTTACATGTATTTGGGTAATTGTTGACAAATATAGCTAGTTCATGAAAATATAATTTTACGACGTGAATGGAAATGCAATGTGAAACATAAGGATCTAGTAAAATAATTTAGCTTTGGAAGAAAATACGGCGATTCTGAAATGTGGTTCTAAGTATACTAATAAAATCAAAATAATATTGGGGACATGTGCGACATAGTTAGAGGAAAATAATCTTGCATGTGGAGACTTGAGAGTAAAACATGGAATAAAAAGGCTTCGAATAACTTGTTAAAGAGTGCACCATCTTTGAGGTGGGTTGTTGATACCAAGGAGGTTCATTATATGAGGGTGTTTCACTTGCATGGAATTATATCCTTATTATGTTGGCCTCCCTCACCTATATATATATAAGGGAAAATATAGATGTTTATTAATTTTTTATCATTATACTCTATTCATGAGGAAACCCTAGATCACATTAAGGTACACGAAAAATCCCCATAACATGAAAATGTGAGAGAGAGATATTTGTTTCATGAAAATATTTCCTTTGTGTGAATTTCAGGTTTCTTCATGTGATGCTAGTGTTTATGTTATGCATCTAGATCCTAGAGAAGAAAATGTATTTGTTGTAGTCCATGATGATCACTATGGTTGATATTGTTGTAATACTATATTTTCTAACCTAATAGAAGACATGAAAAATGGAGCTAACACCCTCAATTATTTTAAAAACATTTTCTTATTGGTTGTGAGGCTAGGAAAAGATAATAATGAGATGAAATTGATGACTCTTGAGCATGTTGTGATTCCTTTATGAGAAGGCAAGTTGGTTACTATATATTTGATGATGTTCCATGTAGGTGTCGTTTAAATTGATGTAATAGTTGAAGGCCAAGGACTCAAGCACACAAACTTAAGATGGAAAAGTACATATGGATACAAGGGCTATGGTTGCCTTTCCATCCACTTGTGTGATGGAGCATGTCTAGGGATCATAAACCCCATGGAAGAAAATAATTCTAGTTTGAAGATCATATGTTATAATTTTTTGTTCAATCCAAGGGAGGACTTGTTGCCGTTGGGACTAGATTATTTTGGATATTTAATGGTGGCTAGGGTTTTCTTGATTTTACCTTGCTATAGTTGAGAGATCTAGATATTTTACCAATTTTTTGATAAATTTTGTTCACATGTATTTTATTTCTTCTATATATGTATAAATTATCTTGTTATCCAAGAATTGTGTGATTGCAAATTTGATTTTGATTCTTGCATTGTCTTCATGACTAAGTAATTTTCAAGTTTTTTCATTCATGTTGATTTCATATGGCATAGGTTTGAAACTTTTAAGTGATTTAATATATAACTTGGAGATAAGAAATATATTTCTATTACATAATTTATTGGAATAAAGTTGATTTTAGATTGGGTATCCACTTGATCAAGAAGTGTAACCTAAGGGATAAAACATGTTGCAATTTGTGTGGGATCATCAACTACTGTATCAATAGGAATATGTCTTTTTGTTATGACTTCAAAAATCCAATTCAAACACCTTCATCAATACAACATGTTAGATTTCTCACTTCATAGTAGGTGATATTGCATCATCACAACATCAATACAAATTCAACCTAACAATATAACACTTCAACATCAAGTAAAATAACACTTTAATTTATACATACATATATAAATATCCATATAAGTATACATACAAACACACAAATATATAAACAAAACGCAAAAAAATGTCTCCAATGTAGATATTTAAAAAAATGGCATAATGTTTTCAATATGCAAACCAACATGGTGCGCCTAAACATGGAAATATGGCATGTCGTGACCTATATAGAAAATGATTCTAATATACTAACAACATCTCGCGCCCAAGCATGGTAATTTGACATATGATGTATGTATGAAATGTGGGGGTTTTCCACGTCCACCATCACCACCATCATTTGCATCTTGGACATAGATGTTTCTCTTATTACAAGAAGAAGGAGCTCAACTTTACTTTTCTTTTGGGGCATGCTTCTCTTTGGGGACTACACAAAGAAAAACAATTCCCATTACATTTTTTCCAAATTAAATTACACATTTACAAACTAAAACTTTATAATTCAAACCCATAAAACCCACTGAAAATGATATAATAAACGATGAGGGTGTTCTTATCCTTAGTGCCCCTAACAACTCAACTATACCATTCTTGAATAATTATAGGATTTAGACCATATAATTTAAACAAAAAAAATCCTATAATCACTTCAATCCATCATAAAGGAAATAAATCATCAATGAATGATCTCATAATCAATGTCTCACCCAATAATAGAAATTCACTAGTAGGTGGAGCAGTGGACTACAATAACTACTCAAAGGAAGCATCTATTGTTGCATCCATTGAAGTTCCATCGTTTGCTGATGGTTGAAGGACTACATGGAGACTATGTTGAGAAATAACTTGAGATCGAACAATAGTAGGGAAAATGATTTTGGGGTGGTCGGAGAGGATGGTTCCCAATGGTGTATGGATGAAAACTTTGTGGGGGGATGGTTTGGGGAAGGTGCTGGAGGAATGTCATATGTTATGATTAAATTTCATGTCTTATATTGATTGTGGAAGTTCCACAGTTAAGGTAAGCTAGAAACTGAACATCAGGGAAAGGGAAATGTGATGATAATGATGGAAAAAAAATGGGAAAATAATGAATGATGGTGAATGATATGTAGGGGTAAGAGTGTAAAATTGAGAAAATGAAGGAACCCCGATATATATTTATAATATTTCAATTAGTAAGAAGAAGAAAAAAGGAAAATAAGATGAAAATGCTAGTACAGATAAGACCTTTTGAGGAGGAGAATCAAAGATAAATTGACTGAGATAGAGCCTCCATGCTCAACCAAACAATAGGTGAGTGAAAAATAGGTAAGAACTCAGAGTAAATAAACACCTACTCAGAGTGGTTGTGTCCTGAGAACTCTTGAACCATAAAGAATGATAATGTGGCTCACAAAACATTTGTTTATAGGAGATTTCCCCTCTCGAGTCATCTAAGACTATGAAACCAAATTTTTCATATTCTTTATTTGAGAAGATATTATGAAATTCCCTTTGCAATAAGAACAAGAAAGCTATCATTCAATGACAATGGATCCTTAATATTACAGGCTATGGATAATAGTGTCCTCTACCTAAAACAAACATTTAAAATTTTACCTTGAAATGAAATTGTTGTGTGAGATCTCCAACACTCATAGTAAGGGTGGTTGGCCCTAAATAATAGTAGTGGGGTTTAAGTCCATGTCCTATCCATTAATGCATGTTGGGGTGATGACATTATACCCCTCATTCCTCCAACAAACACCCCATCTAGGGAACTTCAATCCCATCCTTAATTTTACATCATATTTGTTGGACACCTAATCCTAAATGGGTTAGTGTGGAAGCCGAATGGACAAAGCAGTCTAAGAGACCTTGGGATGTGAATCCCAACAGTCACATAATGTACCATAAATATACATCATTTGTAAATAAAAAATGTACTGCATGATTTATCTTTCTATTTGTTCTCGCTCCCCATGTGTGTTTGACATGGTATCAGAGCAGGTGATATCATGCCCTGCTGATATTTGAACCATTTATTTTATGTTTTCTGCCATTACTTATGAATATTTTCACAGCTAGAATTTAGCTGCCACCTCTTGCATATACCTGCGCTTCTCCTCCATATTCCTTTATCTGCATTTTGTCTGCCTGACCTGCGCTACCTCTGTCCTGACATAACGCCCCTGTCCACTACCTTCTGCATGACATGCGTTAAAATATCATGGTATTCGCAGCTGATTCGGCAACTTGATTCACTCGCTCCTGACAGTTTAAACGAATGGCTCCTGACATGGTATGGGGCTGCGTACGTTGAAACCTTTGTTTTTGAAACGCACATGGTATCTGTGCACTCTCTGACTGCCTGGTTTCAATGCCTAAACTGCTCATGTTGAATGCGTTATGGTTTATTGAACGTTGTCTATTGAACCGAAAAATCTCAAGGAGCCAGTCCTACTTATGGTGATGAAAAGTTGTGCTCTTTTCTCAAGACTCTATTTGTGTGAACCAGTGGATGGGAGTAAGACTGCTGCTGCTTAGATTTTTGACAACCATTTCACGTTGATGGGGACTCTTGTTGCTCAGATCGAAAGATTTTGACAGCCATTGTGACTAGTGTGTGAAGGTTCAGCTCGTATTGCATTTCTACTGTGTTCGCGTTGTGCATAAAAGAGAGCACATGCCTGCGAATTATGGGAGTGGTGAGAAAAGTAGAATAGCCACAAATGGTTTTCTATTCTGAATTTTGTCGAAATCCGCACTCCAACTTCAGTAGTTAAGCTGAAGTTGACTAAATTTCTAATCCGCAAAACATTCAGAAAGACTGTGGATGTTGCAGCTAACTGGCTTAGATTTTGCGTATTTGGCTTTTACCAATTTTCTTGCGTTCAGGAATTTCTTTATATATAGGTGAAGGTTCTTGCTTCGCAGTTGTTGAATGTGTTTTGTATTTTGTTGAAGCTCAGATGTTGTCTACCTATAAGATGCTAAGATTCAGAAATTTCAGTCTTCAACGACAAAATGTCTTGGTTCATTTTCGCGTCATTTTAAGAATTCTCTAATCCAGTTCAAAATTATTCTCAATTTTTTTTTATTGTCAACATGAGTTTTTTTATTACATTATCATGAATTTTGGTGAATTGGAGTAGATCTAAGTGGTGTGATGGCGCAATGAGGGTGTATTGAATCTATAAAAACTCTGGCTTGCCAACATAAATTTCTTATGTTTTTTCCATTGTGATTTTTTCTGCCAAGAGCGACATGCTTGTGCCACTGCAAAAGCAAATGATGATGTGAAGAGATCAGGAAAGGCTGAACAGTCTCGTGAACTGCTATCCATCAGTTTGTAAAATCATCCGGAATCTTTAATCCCACATGATTCACGGAGAAGGGTTTTTCGTCGGTCACAACCAATGACTGGTCGTGGAGGAGCGTCGGGAGTCTTGTACTCGCCAGAAGACGTGTAATATTGGCCATCAACAGCTTTCTATTGGGAATCACATGGTATCTATCAAGCGTTGAACTATACACCGCCTTGGTATATGCACAACGCTCTGCGGTCTTTTTGAAAATCATTTAAAATCATTTGAATGTACATATGTGTTAAACTATACATCGCCTTGGTATATCCATAGCGCCCTGCGGTCTTTTCTGAAAATCATTTAAAATCATTTGAATATATATGGGTTGAACTATACACCGCCTTGGTATATGTGTTGAACTATATAGCGCTCTGCGGTCTTTTTGAAAATCATTTAAAATAATTTGAATGTATATATGTGATGTTCATACGCTGGTTGTGAAAGTTGTGTAAAATTATTGACAATTGCGTGAAGTTGAAGCCAATAGAATATACAGCAGCTCTGCGGTTTTATTTTTATGAACAAGGTCTCGGTTCGCCAGAGAAGAGTCCACAACTGCTGCATAATCACAAGTTATGTGGAGTCCAACATTAGTTGGAGAAGATTGAGATTTAATACATGGGTGCATTTGTTTCATGGAAAGTTTATTTGAAATCCGTTATTAAAAGCCATATGTGAAGTGATGGGTAGAATGCATTGAATAGTGTGCTGGTTGTTGAATATGTAAGGTGAGTTTCAATTTTATTTGAAATGATGGTGACAGTATGAGCTTTCATATCAGAATGCGTGAAATTGATTGGGCAGTGGTGTGAATTTGCTGGTTGAAAAATATAAGCACATTCTTTTATTTGAATTAAAATACAGTCATCTGTGAATGGAATTATTGGATTGAGTAGTGTTTGATTTTACTTTTGCATCAAGTTAGAAGTCCAGATTGTATTGAGTTTGGAAATGGCATGAAGATTGTTGAATTGAGCATTTGCTGCACATTTATACAAGATATTGCTGTGTACTATACGTGGATATTACTTTTCTGCATTAAGTAATAATTGTGATCAGTTTTTAAGTGACATTGAAGAAAAATGGCCAGAATGAGTGAAGTATTAGATTTCATCAAAACTCTTATACAATCCACTGTTGATGACACATTACAAATCAGAAAAGGCTCTCTCTCAATAATTCAGACATGTCTACAATATGCACAAGAAAAGATTGATTTTTTGCAGCTTGAATCTCAGCTACAACAAGAAGAATTACAACAGTGGAGTCATCAGTCTGAATCTGTTTCCGTTCAGAACTTTGAGACAACCACACATCAGCAACAAGTCAATAATGTTAGAGTTCATGTAGACGCAAAAACTCAGTCTGCACTTCCCAAGCCCATCATGAGACCTTGGGAACAACTTGTCCACAACAAGCACAAAACCGGTCTTGGATATGACAAGGACTTGTCCTTTCATATTCCAGACTACGCCAAGCCCATTTAGTTTCAGAGTGTTGGATTCATTCATGACAGTTCACCTGCTCTTCATGACAGTTCAGCTTCAGCTGTTCGAGACTCTGCTCCTCTTCCACAACAGCAACAACAACAACGGATCGTGAAATGCCAACACTGTGATCGAGTTGGCCATATGAAATATCATTGTTTTGATCTTCATCCATGTAAGCACTGTCATAAAACCAGTCATTCTTCAAATAGATGCTTCAGAAACAAACACCCTACAAGAACAAAGATTCATCTAGGAGGGATCGCTTCTTGGCAATGGGCATGAACAGCCAAGAAGATATTCCAAACACATGTCAGAACTTGTTCCAGAATATTGAACAGTCTTGCAGCTGAGTTTTCTCCATCATCTCACCTTGTATCTAACAGGGGGGGAAATGATGGTCATCTACAAGCTTCAAAGCCACATCAAGCAAGCTTGAGCCACAACCTGCCACACCAGTTTTAGAGTTGTACCCAGAGACAAAGATGCCCGTGAACATGCCTTCAATTGGCAATCTGGGGCACTTCCTCTAACAAAAGACTTCAGCTTCTTGCCAGTTTTGGAAGAGTTCCGGGAACACAATTGAGAACAATTCCTCTAGCAGAAGACTCCAGCTTCTTGCCAGTTTTGGAAGAGTTCCAGGAATTACATTAAGCATTCCAGAGTTGTTGGTCATCCTTAAACCATCACAGGTTAAGACTTCCCTTTTCAGGTTGAAGTTTTACCTTTTATGCAGGGTGAGACCTCCCTTTTATGGTTGAAGGTTTCCCTCTTTAAAACAATAGGATCACTTCCTATAGCAAAAGACTTCAGATTCTTGCCAATTTTGGAAGAGTTCCAGGAACTGCACTAAGCGTTCTAGTGTTGGTGGTCATCCTTAAACCACCGCCCTTTATAACAACATTTCAAAGAGCACATTCAGCCTAGTGCTGCCATGCATTTTTGCACATTTTGTATTACAGCTCTCTTCGTGGACTCATACATAACCCTTCGGATTAAGGGGGGAATGTTGGACACCTAATCCTCAATGGGTTAGTGTGGAAGCTGAATGGACAAAAGGAGTCCAAGGGACCTTGGGATGTGAAACCCAAGAGTCACACATTGTACTATAAATGTATATCAAGTGTTAATAAAAATTGTACTACATGATTTATCTTTCATATTTTCTCTCGTTCACCATGTGTGTTTAACACATTCAGCCCTTCTTCCTTTTGGTCCTCTCCTGGACTTGTCTTTTTAGTAGCTTTCCCTTCACCTTTGCAAACTCAAACAATAGTCAATTTACAAACAATAAAACTGTAGAATTTGACTATTTGAACACCTTTCAAACAAGAAATCTTTCAATCTATAAATCAAGCATCCTGCTCTGATACCACCTGATTTGAAATGAGGATTTAATAACTTTTTATGCTTACAATAACCTCCCATTCCAAAGATTACAAATATATGATCTAGCTTATATTGACAATTGTGGAGTTAAGTACTTGAAATAGGTGTATGTCTTTGTTTGTTTTTAATTGTTTAAGTACTTTAATTTGATTTGTTACTAATGATATTAAACACACATAATAGACATATAATGCAGCAAATAAACATCAATGCATAATAGCAAGTTTAATCTAAAACTTCACCCGAATGTCATGAGCTACGCCTCCTTGAGCTTTTGTCATCTTGACTTGGCTCTTTGGAATTATGGCAAAGTTTCTTTTACAAGTTCCACATTTAATTCCAAAGGTTATTAAACTAAACCAATGGGATTATAAACCTGTCTATATCCCTATCATGGTTGTCATCACTCTGCAAATAAATCTAAGCTCCCTTAGACTTGATTCCTTCAATCGGTGCACTGAGCTTCCCTGAGATTCTTGATGGCACTAACTCCTTCAAAATTCTTCAATTGTTTTTGAAATCTCTTCTGTTGGAAATAATACTGAGAGGGGGGGGTGGATTAGTCTTATCAAGTCACTTATTTCTTTTTCAAACCCAGATCATATACGCTACTTCAGTTAGATAAAACCGCGTATATACGCGACTACAGAGAAGGAAACCCGCGTATGCAAAGAAGACTAATAATTTAATTTATCTTACAGTTGTTGATCATTAATCTTTGTATTAGAATCAAATAAACAGTAACTAGAAACAATAAAATAGAGTTGAAGACAATCACACACAGGAACACAAGATGTAAGGGGGAAACCCAATGTGGGTGAAAACCACCTGCTGTAATTCGTCTCTATCTTCTTTTAATTAGAACCTTCCTTTTACAATGTATTGGTGCAGTCCTTTACCAGTACACAAGTTGCAACCTATAGAGAGCTACAACCCTCTCTCATTCTCTAGTTGATCCTGGAAGGGAGCTACAACCCCCTTAGCTCTGGCACTAGCCAAGATACTAGTACGTAGGTGCTGGCCTACAGAAGGCTACAACCTTCTCTATCTTCCAAGGACCACGTTTCATAAATTTTCATTCTGGATCCATGAACATCAATCAATCATAAAAAATCTCCTTTTCACCAATTAACACTGAATCAAGTAGACACTTCTCTGACAGTTGTACCCAAATCACAGAACCAGTAACTACACACCAAATTCTGAACCCAGAACACTGCAGCAATAAACAGAAGTAACTAGATCACAACTCAAAAGATATACACTACTTTAATAACCTAAAACCTGCGTGCATACGCTTCTATGTTTGGAACAACCTGCGTATATGATGTTTTCATTCACTGAACCAGCGTGTACATGCACCTTTGCTTCACTGAACCTGCGTACATATCTATAAAGGATAATCCACTCTTTCAAATATTCAAACACTAATTAACCCAGATTATCATATTTATAGATCAAGTATGCGTCACATATAACAGATAAAGATAATATCATTCAAGCCTTAAGGTTATGACCCATCAATAGAACTTATCCTTCTCTTTGAGCTAAGGTTCCTCCTTCATTCAGATCCAGATCTGCACCATCACCCCAATCACCAAAATTTTAGATCTAGCACGTATTAGATATTCAATTAATTCAAATCATCCTTTGCCAAATGATCTCCTTCCTCTTTTATAGTCTTAGGCCTTCCACA